>BPLQ01007526.1:0-207126 GCA_021605075.1 Caerostris darwini
AAAGGTACAGGTTGAATGAGACTCATAAAAATTTTAAAAAGTTTTCAGCACCTTTTTAAATTATGCTCGAGCATCCAGAAGTCATTAAAGAAAAATTGAAACATACGAAGTTTGATTTTACAAAGATTTATCTTGAACTTAAAATTGTTGGAAAATATTGAGCATCAAATATAAATTGAGATGTCTTCTTAAAATTACCAATGTTAACTTTTAGTAACTCAAATCCCGAAAAATTGAAATGAATTTTAAGTTAAATCACTGCAAATATTAAATAGTATTTATTAATTAAATAAAATTAATTTATCTTCAAATAAAAAAGATTTTAATAGTCTTCCTTAAATTTACAGATTATATTTCAAATTTCATAATTTATAAATGCAATATCATTTATTATTATTAAGGATACTATATTTTTACAATAATTTCTAGATAATCGAAAAATGTACGGTCCTTTAAAATATTATATTTTGCTTTGTATTTAGTAATTTTTACATTATTTTGACGAATAATACAAAAATGTTTTTATTAGGCATATTTTCTAGTACATTCATTTAAAATGAATTAATGAATAAAAATTGAAATTTGCAAAATGAATCAATGAATTGAATGAATAAAAAGAGAAAATTGCAAAATGAATCTTTGGAGTGAATGAATTAAAAAAAATAAATTTACAAAGCGAATCTATCACTTGAACGTATAAAAAAGCAATTTTCAAAGTATTTACAATTAATTATAAGCATTTTCAATCAACTGTTGGAATCCATGTTAGACACATAACTTTAACGCCGAACCAGGGCATATAAGGATAAATATTTTTGAAACTATTAATGGCACCTTTACTTTTAAATTCAATGGCTTAACAAGTTCCGTTATGTTTTTATTACGAAATAAATACATTTAACCTAGGTAATGGTTAAAGAGTATGATGTGAAATCTAAAGCAGATGACCTTAATGTGAACTTAAAAGCCAGGGGAAATGAATTTTCTCCTCTGATTAGATTGGGTTTCTCTCACCCCTTCATTAATAAACAAAATCTCTGCAAAGGAAAGCATCAATAATTATTCTCGCCATGAAAACTTTCTGCTATTTAATTCACTTGACTGAGTAAAGTGAAACTGGGTTTTCGCCCCAACCAGTTTCAGAAACTTGAAACTCAGCGAAATCCCTTTTTGTCTTTTCCCGTGTTCACCGATCGGGTTTCTCCCATGAAAATCACCAAGCAGCTCGCAGTGGAATTCAACATTCGGTTGCTTTTTATTCTATCGGACTGCTCATTAATTCCGAATTCTTCAGAAAGAAGTAAAGGAAACCCTGGAAACTTGCAACAATGTGCGTTAATGAAGTTTGGCTTTGGGTGTTAGTTGAACCTAAAATAACGTTGCGTGCAAGTCTGTGAAAGTTTCCCAAAAGGGAGACTGAATGAGACTCATTAAAAATAAAACTAAATAACAAAAAAAAAAGTTTGCAGCATATTATATTAAATAATCGTCGAGTTAATATGATCATTAAAGAAATCGAAATATATGAAGTTTGATTTACGAAAGATTTATTTTGAATTTAAATTTGTTGGAAAAGACTGAGTGGCAAATATAAATTGAGTTGTCGTCAAATTACCAATGTTAACTTTTGATTTCTTCAAACTCCGAAAAATCGACATGCTTGTTAAGTTAAATCCCTTGCAAATATTAAATTTTTTTTTTCAATTCAATAAAATTAGCATGTCTTCAAATTTAGTAGTCTTCTTAAATTTACTGGTATTAATATTGCTGCTTCAGAAACATTCATAATTATTAATATTTCAATTTTCACAATTTATTAATATTAAACATATATTTTTGTAATGCTCTCTAGATCTTAGGAAATTGTACTGTCTTTTGAAATATTGTATTTTGCTTAGGATTTAGTAGTTTTTAAATTATTTGCCTGAATAATACAAATTATTAGGCATTTTTTTTCTGCGCCATATAGACAGATTGTGTATTTTAAAGAAGGTATTTGATGATTTTAAGTAAAGTCGTAATTAATAATAACTTTAAAAACACATATTTTTAAATACTTTTTTTTAATTTGAAAGATTTAGGTCTAATAACTTATATTTTCAGAAACACATGTAAATATATAGTAAAAGTTAGAGCCGGATTTGCGTTGATTCGGTTTTTGTCATGGTTACAAACTAAATTATTTCTCATAATAAAACGTTATGTTTAGCTGCCATATTTATTAAAATTTGCTAAGACAGCACTGCATAACTACAACACATAACACTTAAAACAAAATTAAATAACAACTATTTATAAAATCAGCTTAGAAGCCAGTTTGTTTAAGGATCTTTTCAACCTCCGTACTGCCTAGAACCCTTTCTCGACTTTTGTACCCTTCGTATAGCCTGGAACACTTCACTCAACTCTGCACACTCCCTTTTCTCTTTTTCCCTCTCATTATCGGTTCCAAACTCTTAGCAGTGCAAAGTTTAAAGTCTAATTTAAGGGTCAACCCAACCTTAAATGAGGTTCTGCCAATCTTGAACTCCTCCCATTGGCTATATTTTGTTTCGGAAAGACATGGTGTGGATCCTTAGGATGGATACATGGTGGATCTTACTTATAATAATAGGAAATAATATTTTTATTTGTTTTACGTATTTAAAATAATACTGGTTTTCTTGGGGGCACCATATAAATACTATAAGAAGCGAAAATAATTTTATATAAGACTAAAATTAATACACCAATTTTTTTTGAAATATTGTAATTTTTGTATTTTAACAATTAAAATTTACTGAAACTCTATTCAAATTACAATTTAAATCAAAAGAATATCAAACAAATTTTTATTTATTTAATTATTTAATTTATTTTTTGCACTTTTTACATCGGACATTTTTTAAAACATTTAAAAAGGTATAAATAAGATAATTAACCAATATAAGAATAATTTTTTTTTTAATCAATCTCTAATTTAATAAATCAAAAAAAAAAAATTATTTTAAAAAAAGAATAAAAGAATAATATAAAGATAAATCGAACGATTTACACAATTAATTCAATTAAATTGAATAAAAATCAAAAACTTATGACGAAGTTTACGCTTAATAAAAAAAAGGAAATCGAATTAATGTCAGCAAAACGCATTTTGAAAAGTTTTCATTCTAAATTAAAAGTTTATCAAAAGTTCTAAAACGAAAAAGAAGGAGAAATAAAAAGAAAAATAACTTTGGAATTAATTTCACGGATTCTATTTATCTCTTCAGTATGACCTAACAAATTTTTACTGCCCATCGTTTATCCTTCTTTTCTTCTGGGTTTTCTTTCATTTTTCTTCTTTCCATAAGATTTTTATTTGCTGCGTTGGCAACCCTTTGTCAGGGAAAGATCAGACGATGAATTATTGCTTCGGAGGCGTGCTGTCAGTGTCATTCTGCTTGTCATTTAAAAATAATCCAAAGAATAACAACGCTATACGCGATCGGTTGCATGTTCTACTGAGCAAAGTCGTCTGAGATTTATTTCCTCCTTCTGACATTCTCACAAAGAATATGCAATGCAATTTTTCTTGAATGGCATCGACATGGGAAGAATAATTTTCTTGTCCATCGATTTGTGCACAACCAGATTCGAATCTCTTGCAATGTTGCCAAATTCCAGCAGATCTTTCTTCTGCAAGGAGTTGAATTTGTGACAGTCCTCTAAGATTACAAAGATATTTCAATCATGATATCAAATATATTGAAGTTTTTCGCTTTTCAAAACATTTTTTAGAAAGAAAGTTATAAAAGCAATTATGTATGTATTAGTTTTTAAAAATTTCTGAAAATCCCCTCTAACAATTATAACTAAATTTCTGTATTAATTTCTAAATTAACACGTGCCATACTTTAAATAAAGGTATCGTTTTAAAATGTTTGACGATAAAGGTATTATTGAGGATAATGTTATTCCATAAATATATTGTTTTAAAATGCCTGACATGAAATAATTCATCCATGGAAAATGCAATTATATTACAATGGGCATTAATGCAAATCTGCACGTTACATTTTATAAATAAATATAATAATAACACGAAACACAATTATATAATAAATATTAAAAAAATCCTCTTAAAACATGTCCGTTAAAGGGTCTTTGTGCTTTCCGTATTCAAGAACTTTCTCTCGACTCTTGTGCCCTCAGTACTGCCTGGAATCCTCAACTCGACTTTCCACGCTCTCTTTTCTGTTTCTTCCTCTCCCATTATGGGTTCCAAAGTCTAACGAGCGAAAAAAAACCCGTGCAAAGTCCAAAATCTAACGTAAGGATCAACCAGTATTTGAAAATTAACATGCAAAGTCCAAAGTCAAACGAAGCGTCAATCCGTCCTTGAAAGGAGAATCTATCAACCTTGAACTCTTCCCCATTGATTATATTTTTGTTTCATAGAAGACATTTGGTGAATCCTTACTTTGTTTTGGACTTACTGGAGCGGAGATTCTTACGCTGTACAGTTTATGAAGTATTAACAGAACACTCTGTAGTATTGAAGTAAAAATGATTCGTTAATTTTTAGATTAATGAATATTTATATGTTACAGGTTTCAATAATACATCTTCAGTTCATATATGTCAATCTAACAATTTCATTATTAAACGAATCTATCAATATTTTACCTCAAATGATAGTAACTATGACTTTAAGAATTTGCTTAAAACACCTTATTAAGATAACAAAGTCTTTAAAGAATAGAGATAATCATATCAAATCATCATACTGAAATAGTTAAGAATTTATAATAAGAATTCGTCAATAATTTGAATATTGGTAACTAAAGTCGTGTGACACTTTTGACTCCTACATCTTTTGACATGAATTATTAAATACCATTTCTTGAGATACGAATCTATAATACTTCGTGTAACATCATGATGAATGTCAAGATAAAATTTCAACAGGAATAATCTTCTTACATATGCTAAAAAGAGGAATGTAACTCTTTTGCGATTATGGTAAAATGCAACCCTTTTTAATGCATAACATCATGGAAATTTTCATAATAGAATTCATTCAGTTCAATGAAGCCATTTGATGATGCCATCTGTGCTAGATAATGGAGATCTGAATTCGGGGTGACAGCGACAGATTTCCTCGATAACTAAGCCTTCCCCAGACTTATCTGTCCCCGAGTCTTAAGATAAGACCGGCAGGAATGAAGACTTCCCAACCGTTTTCCGTGAATAAGATACAATTCCGGGAAAGCCAGCATTGAACTTTTAATCCGGGATGAAAATATTTACTCATAAATTTTGTTAAGCCTCCCTCACTTAATTAATCTAGCTTTAGCAGGAAAAGAGCGCGTCCCTCAACGGGCAATGTTATTAATTGGTGAAAGCTGTGCACCAAAGAGGTGCTATTGAAAAGTCTCAGAAATCCTGTGATTGACGTAATAATAAGCGGGATTTTGTCTCAATGGGGTATTCTTTAAATTTCGTTTTGAAAGTAGAACGAATAGTTGTCACCATTGTGCTCGTCTTTTAGGGGGTTTTATGCAAAGTGAAAAAAATAATAAATATTTACTGACATAAAAAAAAATTAATCATATTTTTATTTTGGATAAAGTTAATTAATTAAGTTTTGACATATATTTTAATATTGATATGTTTTAATATAATGTAATAATTATATAATTATATCTAATGTGATTTATATAAATATAATATTTAATATGATATTTTAATAATGATATCTTTCAAAGTTATAATTAAATTTTAATGAACAACTGAAAACGAATAAGAAAAGTAAAATTCTGTTTTGTTTTTTTTAATTTCTTAAAAAAAACCGCGTATTGATTTTTTAAAAAATTTTTCTTAATAACGTGTCTAAAAGTGTTTTAACATGAAAAATAATCATCATAGATTGAAAATTACTAAACTTGTACGATGGCAATATTTAGTATGACGATCGTCAATTGTACATTGAAAATAACAATTTTCCTTAAATTCCCTATTGATAATCCATTTCACAATTTAAGAAACAATATCGTGTGTTTAACTTAAATTTAATGAAGTTAATTAAAAAACACCTTATGTGCTTTTTTTTTCTAAAGGAAATTGCAGCTAGAAACGGACACAAGTCCTAACGGGCATTGTTACGGCCCTCGGTGGCATTGCTGCGGTTTTTCTGCAGTCACGATTATCTCCTCAAGCACCTTCACAGAACTAAACTGGATCCTGACTATAACTGTCTCCAACCAGGAAGAAATGGATATGTCTCACCTTGCTTCCTGTTTTGCACTGACTCCTGTTTCTTTGTGGAAGCGTTATTGGATTGCCAGACTTTGGTTGATGGATTAACTGATGTTATTTGTTTCCATCTTATTCTCTGTATTTATTTTTTTATGAGATCTGTTGTCCTGTAAACTTGCCATTGGAAATAAAAAAAAAGTTAATAATATTTTGGTTGAGAATTAAAAATTCTGATTTTTTAAATAAATGCATGAGTTGTGTATAGAGCAATAAAAATTTCACACTTAAATTTAAACCAGCATTGAAATTTAGTAAGGCACAGTTTCCTTCTAAATTAAAAAACATAGAATAATATTTAAACATTATTTTATTTCACTTGATCTATTTAATTTATTTTTATAATTTAATAACAAGAAAATGAAATTACTTTATTATTAAATGATATTCTCAAGCTAATTTTTTGATAATCATATAAATTTTTTTCATTCAATACATTTACATATTAATCATATTTAGATAACAATTTTTAAAAGAACAAAAAGTTCATCTGTTTAACCGTACTTCACACTGCAGAAATTAAGAAAATCCATTTCAAATTCCGGAATTAATTAATTTTAATTTTATTCTGAATAATTCTAATTCTTCTCAAATTCAATAAGTTCCGACACTGTCTGTAAACTTTTCAAACGAATAATTGAATTCTTTGTAAACTTTACGGCGATGCCCGAGAAAGTTAAAACCTTTCCCCACCTAAAAGTAATTATTATCAACAAACGAACTATCTTAAAAGAATGGGAAAGATTTAGGAAGGAAGGAAGGAAGACAAAAAAAAATTAATAAAAATACACAAGCAAGTGCGTCATTTGAAACACCAAACCACCCTTCGGAATTAGCATATCTAACGCCAAGCAAACGATCAATTCCGCACTTTTACAAACCAATCAGGATGCGTTTTGAGGGGTCTTAAATTTCCCCCTACTTTCACATTTTTACTCTTTTCCTCGGAAAAAGATTTATACCCCAGCACTTAGCCAAATTACCAGTGGGGTGATTTTTCAAAATTTCAGTCACCGGATACTTTTATAAACGTCTCGTGTCTCTAAGCCCGCTGTTCTAGTGCGCTAAATCATTTCTAATTTGCTTCTGAGAGCTGTATTTTTACATCTGATTTGGCGGTAAAGAACCGGTTAAGGACAGTGAATGAGGAAAGCGGTTATTTTCCTGGGAAGGTATCATTAAGTTTCATTAAGTCAGAATCGTTTTTTTTAAGAAAGCACGAAAACGTTGGATGCTTGGATTTGCTCTTTCAACTAACGGTTTTAGAAAAAATAACATTAAGTTATGTTGTTTGTAAGATTACACAGATTAATTTTCTGTACTAAGTACAAAGTAATTTAAAAGAAATATAGCGACAGAAATTAAAAGAAATGCAGTGGTATAAATTTAAAAAAAAATAGAGGATTATATTTGAATACGTAAACATATCAGGTAATCAGTAAATACAATACTTGTAAGATAATCTCAATACAGCTTTTAAAAGTTGTTATAAATTTTATTGTGATATTGATCCATTTTTTTTTTGTATTCACTTAGAAAATTATTTTGATATTGATTCACTTATTTATATTAATTTTGAAAATAATTGTGATATTGATTCATTAAAAAAATTATTGTGATATTGATTACCTTTTTTGTTTTCATTTTGAAAATTATTGCGATATTGATTCACTTTTTTGTTTCATTTTGAAAATTATTGTGATATTGATTCACTTTTTTTGTATCCATTTGGAATTACAGATTTTATGATACAATCTACTTGATAAAATCTTTGTTTAATAAGTTTTGAACGTGATAAGTAACTCACATCTGATTTGGCGGTAAAGAACCGGTTAAGGACAGTGAATGAGGAAAGCAGTTATCTTTCTGGGAAGGTATCATTAATTTTCATTAAGTCAGAATCGGTTTTTTTAAGAAAGCGCGAAAACGTTGGAATTGCTCTTTCAACTAACGGTTTTGTTTAAAAAATAATGTTATGCATCGAAATAACATTAAGTTATGTTGTTTATAAGATTACACAGATTAATTTTCAGTACTATGTACAAAGTAATATAAAAGAAATGTAGTGACAGAAATTTTAAAAAATAGGGAATTATATTTGAATACGTAAATATATCAGGTAATCAGGAAATAAAATAGTTATAAGATAATATCAATTCAGCTTTTTAAAAATTATTATGAAAGTTATTGGAATATTGATTCAATTATTTGTACTTATTTTGAAAATTATTGTGATATTGATTCACTTATTTGTACTTTTTTAAAATTGTGATATTGAACACTCATTATTCCTTTTGATAAATCTGTGATATTGTTTTGATTTTTGTAAAAAGACATATTTTATGATACAATCTACTTGATAAAATCTTTGTTTGTTTAATATGTTTTTGAATATGTAGATATATATGTACAAATACAGAACTCTGGATTATTATACAAAGAAATAAAAATTAAAAATATACATTTGATCACAAGTGCACGCTTAAATCACAAGTCATAGTTTACTCCAAGGTCGGAGATTTCAGAGTTACTTCTAAATCGAATCTTAAAATACGTGGTCTGCTGCAGTCCTTAATTATCACGAGGTCTTACACGAGACCACAATGGGCTCACTTTGGACACAGGCTGAAACTACAGTCTGTTCTGTCATTTCAGAGGAAAAGAGAAAAACAACATTTTGTGTCGACTCGTCGCGGAATCTCCCCTTTCTTTCTAAAAAAACCTTCATTTAAGAAAATCCTTCGAAAGCTGGGGGGGTATTGCTTTCCTCACTTCTCATTGAAGTATTTTCTCAACCATGGTCTATCACCAGTCACGATAGAACACTCATCGTTTCTGTAAATCTTTCGACCTTGAAGGTTGCACAGACAATTGCTAAGTTTCATGAGTCTTATTATCCGTGACATTGAATATGCCATCAGATTTGAGTGACATGTTGTTCTCATTAGTACAAAACACTAATTGCATGCAATATAACTACCCACAGCACTGCTTGTCTGCTGTCAAATTTTAGTGATGGGTTTTATTATGTACTTGTCAGAATATACATTCCTTTTTTGAATGAAATGCTTTTGAAACTCTTGCTTCTTGAAAAACACGTTATAATTACCAAATCTTGAGTAACCTTTTAATTTTTTTCTTGAAATTAAAAAATAAATCTCATAAATATTTTTGCAACAATTCTGTTAGATGAATTTTTAGAAAAAAATCTCCATTGGTTAACTTATTTGAAAATTTTGCTTTCTTTCAATCTTAACTAATTCAAATCGGTGTGAAGATAGAACTTTTTTCAGAAGTTTTAATTTAAATAAAAGTTCATTCCTTTTCTTTGCACTAAAGATTTAAAATGTAACAAATGACATTTGATCAGACAATAGCTTTAATAATGGGCTACATCAATTATGCATTTTGTTGTTTCCCAAAAATGTATTGTTGTATTTTTTTTTTTTCAAAAATTATTTTGTATTTCGTTGTTTACAATAAATGCATTCGTTGTATTTCGTAGTTTACAAAAATTTCCAAGAGAATGAATACTTGTAGGTGAATATTTAATAAATGATTATAAGCTAGAAAGTATATATTTCGATGTTTACAATAAATGTATTCGTTGTATTTCATTGTTTACACTAAATGCATTCGTTGTATTTCGTTATTTACAGAAGATTGCATGAGAATAAATATTTGTAGGCGAATATTTAATGAATAAGAGTAAGTAAGCTAGAAATTATATATTTCGTTATTTACAATAAATGTATTCGTTGTATTTCGTTGTTTACAAAAGATTGCAAGAAAATGAATATTTGTAGATGAATATTTACCTACATTTGTACTATTTTACCAAAATTTTTAATCAGGAAATAAAATATAGTTTATTATAAATTTGACATAATGTTTAGAAGAATAAAATTATTAATTTTTTAAGAAAGTGTAGTAATTTCGTAACAATTTTTTTCAATAATATTATTTTTAAGTTCTGAAAAATATCGTAAAATTGAAATATTTTGAAAGATTGATTTGGCTAGATTGTTGAAATTGTAAACAAAGAAATCTAAATTTTAATTATATTACATTATTTTTATTTCAATTATAAACATTTCCTTCATATTTTGATATTTTAAAATCTGTTACTAAAAAATTTTTAATCTATCAACTTGGGGAAAAAAAATGAAATTTGATTTCTTATCAAATATATTACTATATTGGAAGTAAATTTACTCTTTTGATAAAATAATTTTGTAAAATCTCATAATAAAAAATAATGAATGGCATTAGATAAAATAAAAATTCTAAAGATTTTATAATATTTTCAGTGTCTGAATATCAAGAAAATATCTTGATTAATATGTTATTATTATAAGCACTTCCTTTTTATTTTCATATTTTAAAATCAGTAGCTAAACAAACTTTAATCCATCATTTTTGTTCTTAAAAATTGTTATAAAATGAAATATTTTTAAATTAAAGTTTCATAAAGATATTCTTCTGATTAACATGTAAGCGAGGAACTTTTTGCATAACGGGAATTTTTGTTTGATATGTTTGATTTTGATTTTGTTTTATCATATGTATTTTATTTAATATCAACTGCAGCTCAATGACCTAAGCAAAATACAAAAATCAGCAACTATTCAAAAGAATTATTTTCATGTACGTGATGTTGATCATAAGTTGCAAATAAAAGGTTTCTTACTTTCAGGGGTTACTGAAACTTTATATTTTTCAGCAATGTAGCAAATTCGTCTATCACAAATTTATCCCATTGTTGAATTCTTCAGTTAGAATATTGTTCTATTTAGTATATTGACATAGTATTTTCAACGCAAGTGATATTTCGCTTAATAAAGCATTATTAGTATTGATATATGACAAGGTTTTCATATTCATTGTTGACAGTTTTTGTATAAGATAGTTCTAAAATGTTTTTTTTTCTTTTAGAATATTTTTAATTTAATAAACTTAGGGTCAGGCGGAATAATTGTTAAAAGGAGATAAATGTAAACAAGCCCGACGAACATAAAGTTTGCAAGAACAAAATCTTGGTAACTTCTGGTAATCCCACCCTTTTTTAATGCTGCAGTTGATAAGGTTCTCCTCACTAGTAAACCAAACTAAAGTAAAGTTGTGTAAAGCTTTAAATTTTTGTTACTCATCTATTTCAATTAGACAAGGGAAATTTATATTGTTTACATTACTGTTATTGAGTGATTTCTTTAACAAAATATTATTTAATTATGCTTCTACCAGTTTTTTCTGATTTTTAGTGTGACGTTTACCATTACCCCTAATATTTTGAAAAATCTTAAGCATAATTTATCTTCTTATTTCATTATATCTGGCTTGTGTAGGATAGCAAACGTACACGAAAAATAATCCTCCACTCTCTTATAATCTAGATGGCTTAGAAGCAGTGGTCGTGGATGTAGTAACTAGGAATAAAACATACATGGAAGTAGAAGAGACTTATAGTGTCCCATTATCAGTAATATATCATAAAATCACGGGTGTAACTAGGTTAGAGAGCCTCTTGTGACTTTCAGGTCAGTAGGCCTCGAGACCTCATCCCAGAGGAAGTACAGAGTAATCACGCGCTTCTGTTCAGAAACGTTTAGTTTACAGTCTCTCAGTATCAGTCTACTGAATTCCTTTAGGAGGTAGAGAATCTTCTAATGAAGTACCTTATTGCAAAATCACAAATGAATTTCCCTTGCAATAAGCAGGAACTAAAAATTTTTCAACTAGAACTGTTCAAGAATTCATAGATGCCAATGAATTTCAGATCAGATTTCAAAACGGCCTACTAGGAGATGATTAATACCAAGGGTTCATAAAACGACATCAATCAATTTCTATAAAAGAAATCCAGAGCGCTTGCAGAAATCACGAAAATATGATAGAGGCCTATTTGTCGTTTACGGATTTTATGACAAAGGAGGATTCGTGATGTTATTGTAAACAGACAAGTAGATTAACTGATAATGAAAGGTTAATAACGTTAATAAATTTCATTAGAAAAGTGAATTAGTAATTTGGTAATGATATCTTTTTTATTATTCACATAGTTTATTTTAAAAAAAAGGGTAAGAAAGGGAAATTTATGAAATTTACCCCTGCTTGTACATGCTTCAAAGTTTCTTAAGATTTTAAAAATTATCCAATCACTTGAAATATTTTTCAATTCCTTCTATTAGCTCACACTCTCCCTATATATATCTTGTTCAAATTTTCAATCATTCATAAAATACTTTTTATTCATCCACTCAGGTTCAAATACATTTTTTTTGAACTTGTAGTGGATGACACTGGATGTTAATACAGTTTTGTCAAATATTAATTCATACATATTTTTTTTTTTAGATTTAAGTTGCATATATCTACCAATAGATGGCGCCAGATAAACTTTAAAAAAATAAATGAAAATTGTTTATAAAGGACTTTCTGCAATAGAGTGAATAAAAAAAGTAGGAATTGACTTTTTTTGAAAAAATTTTATATTACTTGGTGTTATTTTAAACACTTAATATTTTTCATTAAATTTATAAAGCGTTTTTTTTTAATCAAGCATGTAATGTAAAGTGCATCAAATATCATCATTGGGAAGAAAGGTCTTAATTAAAATTAAAAGACTGGAATGTAAAAAAAGGGTTCAATAAACCGATACGAAAAAATATATATTCTCTCTTCTTTCGACGCTTTCCTCAATCTGACAGCAGAATGTATCTTAAAAACGGAAAGGAAGTAAAGGAAAAAAATGGGAAGGCCGATACCAATTGAATGCCAGAAATGTGAAATCTCCTACCCGCGAAAATTCATACTTTTTATTGACTCTAAAAGTTTACGGGGAGCTCTATGAGAAGTGTTTTTCGGGCACAGCCGTCCTTTCCATATGCAGCGGCGCAAGTCCTCTTGTGCTGGAGACGTGCCGGGAAATTTTTCGTCGGACAATTTCAGATTTGAATTCGCCTGGTGACTTCGAGTTGTTGATATTATTTTCGGTTTCTTTGTGAGAAAATTGAAAGCAACTAAAAATTTTTGTTGTGTAGGTTTTTTGAAAAACACATGTTCGGTCTGTATCTCGGATTGTGTAATTGATAACAAGGTAAAATAATACTTCGAGGAATAAATTCGTAAAAATTTTTTACCATTCCAAAAATTTAGTGGATTAGTTGGTTATATTTTCTGAAAATGCTTTTCTTTAAATCCATCAGAGGAACCGTATATTTTGTTTTTCAAATCAACTGGTCAATAAAGAAGAAATTCTTCTCGAATGCAAGCGAATATTCAAATATGTAGAACCTTTAAGAATATAAAATATTTGTTCTAATAGAAATCTGTAAAAAAGGACATAATTGTACCAATGTTGCCTCACATAGAGAAGTAGCATCTTACTGAAATTCTTAAAAATACTTTAGCAAAATTAGCAATTTTATATAAAGCAATTATTTATATTAGCAATTATTTATATTAGCAATTTTATAGAAAGCAATTTTATATAAATTGTACAAATGTAACCAACAATGTTTATACAATGATAAAACCATTTTTAATGCATAGTTATCTTTAAAACAGAAAAACACACAATTAAATTTTTATATTTTTAATTATTTACCATTTATAACAATTAAAAACAATTTTATAATAATTAAAAAGATTATTAAACAATCTTTTATGAAAAATATTTCATTGAAAAGTTACGATTATTTATTTATTATAAAAAAAAATTCTTCAATGATTTATTTGTTCAATACTTAAAGACCCAACGAAAAGTATTTTTTTTTCTGCTTTAATATTCTTTTCAACCATTAATCTCCTCAAAATATTTTCTTTCAACAACAACAAAATTCTATTTTCTTATGAAAACCACCTCTCCACACCGCTTCACCAACCAATCATGAACAACCCCCAACATACGCAGCTTTTCTCACAGCAGTTATCGGTTCCTTTCCCGTTAAAACGATGATTAGTACTCTATCCCAACTAATTACTTTCCAATTAACTTTAAACGCGCATTTCACTAATTGATTTAGGAGGGAGGAAAAGACAATGCAGGAAAAAAGTGGGCATCCATAATATTTAATAACGCAACTAACAACAGAGCTATTGAAAATTGTGATGTTTGCGGGAACAGGGCCGCATGGATATATCACACAAGGTTTTAGCGATAACGGTGTTAATTCATCAAACTTGACGAAGCAACATCACGCGACTTGGCAATCTTCAGCAATTTTATCGTGTGGTTGTTTTATTAGCGTGGGGTTTTCTTCCTGTTCTTGACTTCGGTTGCCACTAACGATGAAAAGAAAGCAAAGCAACGCTTGCAATTTGTTGTTGATAGATGTGTTCAACCTGAAACTATACCCCTTTTCTCCCGATTATTGTAGATAAAAAATATTTAAACGTTACCATGATGCTCTTTGTAAATTAACTTCGATAACTATTAGTAAAGACTGTGATGAATTAAATTCATTAAGAAAGTAACTATTTACTATACTTATTGATCAATATTAATTTAATATGAGATTTTTAAATATTTATGATTTTTAGTATCTTTATTTATGATGCTTTCTTTTTAGTTATGAAACCTTTTTAATTAATATAATTGTGAAATTCAGAATAGATTCTAAATTGATCTTTTAATATAATGGTGATTAGTTGAACGTCGCTATATTTCAAATGATATATAGTGCAGAAAGATAATTAGAAGAAATTACATTAACATTTTAATATAATTCAAATTAAATAAAAAGGCAAAATAAGTTTCAAATTAAATTTAAAATAACCTTTAAAGATCATTTTACTGTACACGTTTTCATATTTTTCAATAATTAATAATTTCTTTAAACAAATCAAAAATTCTGAACAAGTAAATAAGTTTAAACTTATAATGATACTTCATCATTCTCAGTGGAGCAACAGCCCCATGCTAGGCCAAGGGCTGCCTGCCTGCTAACAGATTTTGAGAGAGGAGATGTTTTGTTTTTATGGGGTAGGGTTGTCAACCCTACGTCCAACGCTCTATACAGACATATTACACCCGTACTTACGGTTTAAAGTGGATTACGAGCCACTACAAACATCCATGGCACCGCCGGGTCTCGAACCAGGAACCAGAATGCTAGACACTCTTCCACCAGCCCCTTTAATGATACTATAATATCATTTTATTTACTATACAATATGATCCCATAAAATTATAATTCATAAAGCATCTAAAATAAATTTCCTTATTAACTTCTTGACCTAAACATAAAAATTCTAAACTTCTGAACCTATATATAAAAATTCTAATTAGTCAGAAAAGAAAAAAAAATTTTCACTTGTATTTCATATCTTTAGAAAAGCATATCATTAAATTACTGTTTATTTATTAAACTTTGAAAATATATTTTAAAACATTTTTCTTCAAAAAGAAACATATTTATTGATTATAAGTCAGTTTTTCATACTAGCCACCCATGAACAATTTTATAATATAAACACTTTTTATTTTATAAGAATCAAGAACATTTCCTAGCCGAAATTTTTTGCTGTATTTTTTAGCTCTGATTTCGAATTAAGTTAGAGTTATATGATATGTCGTTGATTTTTATCCCTCTTGGGATAAGAAACAACAACATATTTCTTTCTTATCCTAAATTGACTTATAATCAACATCTAGATCCCAACCATGAAACCTTGTAGTCTAAAGGAAGGAAGCAAAGAGTAAGGCAGCTTCTGTTGTGATTGAGCACCCGTAGGAATTCTAAATCAGTAATAAATTTTATCAATGGTTCAAGACACATAATATTATTCGGTTAATAATTACACTGAAGTGACAAAAGTCATGGGATACCTCTTAATATCGTGTCGGCCCTCCTTTCGCCCGGCGAAGTGCAGCAACTCGACGTGGCATGGACTCAACAAGTCGTTGGAAGTCTTCTGCAGGAATATTGAGCCATGCTGTCTCGATAGACGTCCATAATTGTGAAAGCGTTGATGGTGCAGGATTTTGGGCACGAACAGACCTCTCGATGATGTCCCATAAATGCTCGATGGGATTCATGTCGGGCGATCTAGGTGGCCAGATCATTCGTTGGAATTGTCCAGAATGTTCTTCAAACCAATCGCGAACAGTTGTGGCCCGGTGACATGGCGCATTGTCATCCATAAAAATCCCATCGTTGCTTGGGTACATGAAGTCCATGAATGGCTGCAAGTGATCTCCAAATAGCTGAACATAAGCATTTCCAGTCAATGTTCGGTCCAGTCGCACCAGTGGACCAAGTCCATGCCATGAAAAAAGAGCCCACACCATTACGGAGCCACCACCAGCTTCAACAGTGCCTTGCTGACAGTTTGGGTCCATGGCTTCGTGGGGTCTGCGCCACACTCTAACCCTACCATCAGCTCTTACCAACTGAAATCGTGACTCATTGGACCAGGCCACGGTTTTCCATTCATCTAGGGACCAACCGATATGCTCACGTGCCCACGAGAGTCGCTGCAAGCGATGTCGTTCTGTCAGTAAAGGCACTCGAGTCGGTCTTCTCTGGAATAGCCCAAAAAGCCAAAATTCTCCGCACAGTTCTAACTGACAAGTTCCTTGTACGTCCCACATTGATTTCTGCGGTTATTTGACGCAGTGTTGCTTGTCTGTTAGAATTTACGACTCTTTGCAGACGTCGCCGGTCTCGGTCGTTAAGTGCAGGCGGTCGACCACTGCGCTGTCCATGGTGGGATGTTATGCCTGAAATTTCATACTCTCGGCACACTCTTGACACAGTGGATCTGGGAATGTTGAATTCCCTAACGATTTCCGAAATGGCATGACCCATGCGTCTAGCTCCAACTAACATTCCGCGTTCAAAGTCTGTTAATTCCCGTCTTGCGGTCATCATCACGTCAAAACCTCTTCACATGAATAACTTGAACAGAAATGAAAGCTCTGCGAAAGCACTGCGCATTTATACCTGTTCTACGCGATGCTACTGACATCTGAAAATTTGCATATTGCTATCCCATGACTTTTGTCACATCACTGTATATCCAACACGTATGCAACAGAGATAAACTTTGGTATTATGCAGATAGTTTGGAAGAACCATTATCTTGCAAAGAGTTTGTCAATTTTTAAAATATAGGAAACTTATGTCACGTACTACTTACTTCAAAATGTAAGTAACTTATTTACCCTCAAAGTTTGACATATCGTAGAATGAATAGGATATCATAATCCCAAGAGTATAAAAGACGAGAATGAAGAATCAACGTCACTTTCAATCCAAAAGAGAGGAGAATATTCAGTGACAATGCTCTATTGAAATGTGATAAGTTGAAAGACTTGAAAAATCTGAATATTGAAAATTGCAGTGCTTGATTTAATCTTTTACATGGAGGTGTCTTTTCAAAAGACGACGTTTTCATATTTCCCAAAATACATTGTGTTGTCTGGAAGGAATAATTTTCCCGCCTCTACAGTTCAAAAACCTTCCATCGAACAAAGCCTTTTATTCGAAGCCATGAAAGCAGTCCAAAACTTCTCGAGAAAATTCTTCGCGATTAACATGTTCGGTCAAATATAAAACACTTAACTTGAAGAGATTAAAATTTTAAGCCGCAACTTAATTTTCGTCTTCGCGCTTAATGAAGCGAAGTGAAAGTAGTTCGTCAGAACTAAAGCGGCAAAAGGCTTCGATGACGCCATTTTGCTTTAACATCGTAAAAGAAGTTCTTCCACCGGAACTGAAGCAAGGATTTTAGAATGGTAATTTTTCCATTTTTAGAAGGATTAAATACACTTCATGCTAAACAAAAGAATGCGCCTTCTTTTTCTACCAAACTGTTTACAAAATTTAAATAACGGAGCATTAGAATGTAAGAGAATTAACTTTTTTAAAAATTATTCTTATATCAAAATTACCTTAAGGAATCTTAAAAGGTGAACATTAAAAAACTACGTTTAGTTCAGTTTTAATTAAAAAGCTTAAACTGTTTCATGATTGAAGGAGGAGAAATAAATTCTTCATTAGTTGATTATCTAAAATATTTCTGATGAAAAAATATTGTTCTTGATATCTTTTTCAGCAACAATTCCCTGAATCCGTCTTATAAATTAGTTTTTTATTAATAAATCTAAGTAAACTATTTTCAATTACCGTAAATATTTTTATTTATTGATAAAATTTCTCATTTATTTATAAGTGATGGTATAAATTATAGTTATGTTCATAAAATTTAAATTATTTAGATAAATATTTATTAAATTATTGATTATGCAATTCTCGGCCTATACTAGACATATAACGGATTCAAGAAGTGTGCCCTTTCAAGATCATGGGAACACTTTAATTTTTATTTACAAGCACTATATATGTATATATATATATATATAGTACACTCTGCGTTATTATACAAAGAAATGAAAATTAAAACTATAAATTTGAGCGCAAGTGCACTATTAAATCACAAAGTACAGTTTACTCCTAAGTCGGAGATTTCAGAGTTCTCAAGACTGCGTCGAATCTCAAAACACGTGGTCTGGCAAACACGGCAGACCTTAATTATCACACGGCGTGATACACGAAACCACAAGGGCATCACTTTGAAAACAAGCGGAAACTGCTCTCTGTTCTATCACTTCAGAAAAAAAAGGGAAAAACAGTATTCCTTGTCGACTCGTCGCCGAACTTCTTCTCAAATACCTCCCTTTAAGAAAATCCGTCAAAGGGAAGAGGCAGGTTCCGTCGCTTCTCTGTGGAGTAGACATTTTCTCAGCTCATTTTCTCTGGTCTATCACCAATCATGATGGAACAACTCACCATGCAGTCCACATCCCATATGTAAATGTTTCGATCTGTGAAGGTTGCATAGACATTCGCTAATTTCATCAGTTTCATTATACATGGCACTGAATATCTACTATCAGATTTGAGTGACAGGTTGCTCTCATTAGTACAAAACACTAATTACATGTAATATAACTACCCACAACACTGCTTATATGCTGTCAAATTTGAGTGGTGAGTTGTTATTATGTACTTTTCAAAAATCATTATCACTCCTGGGAATGAAATGCCAAAACTCTTCCAGTGAGAAAAATGTTAAACTCATGTTTGTGAAAATTGCAACTCCATGAAGGAATCGTCATAATTGAATGAAATTTATTACACAGTTGAGTGGTAGTGGTACAAATAAATGATTAAATGGTTCAAAGCAAACAAACAATAACAAGAGATCGGAATCAGTATTTTGTGTAGCCACCACGTGTCGCAATAAGTGCTGCTACACGACGTGGCATGGAGTCAAACAAATTATGAATGTCTGCCTGAGGAAGAGCATTCCATATTGTTTGTATGCGCACCCAAAGTTTGTCTGCAGAAGCAACAGGACGAGGATCACGAGCGAGACGCCGACCAACGAAATCTCACACATGTCCAATCGGCGACATATCTGTGGAATACGCAGGCCAAGGAAGAAGCTGTACCTGCCGCGTTGCAAAGAAGGATTGAACAGTCCTAGCGATATGAGGGCGGGCAAGCTTTGAAGGAAGGGAACAGCTTGGGGCTGTAGAACTTTACTGATGTACCGGTTGCTGTTCAGATTGACCACAATTCTTAGCAATTGAGATCGTCCATGATATGCTATGGCACCCCAGACCATAACTCCGGGTGTTCGTCCACTGTGGCGTTCATAATGCACTCTGAAAGTGGCGTTCACCGGCATAGCGTCTGACACGAATGCGGCCATCATGGTACCACAAATTAAAGCGGGATTCGTCAGAAAATACGACATGCTGCCAATCAGCACGCCAGTCTCTATGCTGAGCGGCCCATTGTAGCCGCAGGCTTCGATGGTTTAGCGTGAGAGGGATCCTGTATAAAGGAGTCCTTGCGTGCAGTCCACGCTGCCGCAGACGTCTACGAATTGATGAAGCACACACTGAAACACCTGTATTGACCACTGTGCTGCCAATTGTCTAGAGGAAGCTGTACGGTCCGTCAGCGCCATGCGGACCAGGTGTCTATCATCGCGAGCTGACGTCACATTTCGGGGTCCACTCCCGAATTTCCGAGTTGTCCGACACTCGTCCGTCCACTGCTTCCAAAGACGCATCACTGCGCTGCTGTTACGCTTCACACGAGCGGCTACTGCACGATAAGACAATCCAGCTTCACGAAGGCCGATGATTCTCGCCCGTTCAAACTCTGTAAGTTGTTCAAATCTCGCTCTCTTTCGTCGAAGAGGCCTAAGTAACGATTGAGCTAGCGTTTACCACTAGCAGATAACCACCGATAACCATACACGCCTCGCTACAGTCGTCTATTTATTCGGATCCATCCGCCGTTCAGAGGGCGCTGCTCAGCATATGCATGCGCTACGGATTTGAAATTCTAATCATTTGCATATCATGCGCTAATTTGCATTTCCTGAAAATTTCAGCTCACTCGCGTAAGTCTTTCATGCTGTTGCAATTTTCACAAACGTGAGTTTACAATTACCAAATCTTAAGTAACATTTTTATTGTATTTATTGATTTATTTTTGGAATTTCATAATCAATCACATTAATATTTTGTGTAACAATTGTTTATTTTAGATGATTTCTTTTCTAAAAATTCACTTTCTTCATTAGTTAACTTAGTTGAAAAAATTTCTTTAATTGTTCCTTTATACTCTGAGCCAATCTTAACTAAATCAACTCGATGTGAATATAGATCGTTTTGTAAAAATTAATTTAAAATTTAAAAAATTGTTTTCCTTTTTTTTGTACATTAAATCCGATTAAAATGACAGAATGACATATGATCAGACAATAGCTCTTCGTAATCGGGCTCACATCAGGGATGCTTTCTTACTTTTTTTCCTACAAATGTCAAATGTGAACAATTTTTTATTTTTTATTTCAGAAATTCTTTTAGATCTTTTGTCTTCTTAAAAGTATATTTATCGTATAGACGAAAATAAAATGTTTTACTGTAGAAAATATTTTTCCCTGATTCTGTTGCAGAATAAAAAAAAATCATAAGCTAATGAATGTAAGCTAGAAATTATGTTATATTTCGCTGTTTACAATAAATGTATTTGTTGCTTACAAGATTTCAAGAGAATGAATATCTGTAGGTGAATATTTAATGAATGAATGTAAGCTAGAAATTATGTATTTCGTTATTTAAAATAAATGTATTCGTTCTATTTCGTTGCTTACAATAAATGCATTCGTTGTATTTCGTTGTTTATAATAAATGTATTCGTTATATTTCATTGTTTACAATAAATGCATTTGTTGTATTTCGTTGTTTACAATAAATGTATTCGTTCTATTTCGTTGTTTAAAATAAATGCATTCGTTGTATTTCGCTGTTTACAAAAGATTGCAAGAAAATGAATATTTGTTGGTGAATATATACCTACATTCGTATTCTTTTAACAAAATTATTTAATCAGGAAATAAAATGTAGTTTGTTATAAAGTTTATAAAAATTTAAACTTTTATAAATAAAATTACAAAAGTTTAAATTTTTAAGAAAGTATAGTAACTTCAATACAATTTTTTTTTAATAATAGTTTTTTTTTAAGTTCTAAAAACTTTTAGAAATCTACATTTTAATTACATTATTTTTATTTCAATTATAAACATTTCCTTTACATTTTAAAAATTCAAAATCAGTTACCTATAAAACTTTAATCCATCACTTTTGTGAAAAAAAATTTGGAATCTGATTTCTTATAAAATACATTGCGTTATTGGAAATAAATAAAATCTTTAGCTTTCTTAACATAATTTTGTAAAATCTCATAATAAAAAATAATCTGTGAATGACATTAGATAAAATAAAAGATTAAAAAGATTTTATAATATTTTCAGAACAAAAAAGTAATTCGTTTAATATTTTATTTCAATTATAAGCATTTCTTTTTTATTTTAATATTTAATAATATTTGTTAATGTTACTAAAATAAACTTTAATTCATCACATTTCTGAAAAAAAAAATTTGGAAATCTTATTTCTTATAAAATATAATATTTTATTGGAAAAAAAATTAAAATCTTTCTTTTTGCTAACATCATTTTGTAAAATCTGATAATAAAAAATGCCTGAATGGCATTAAATAAAATAAAAAAATTATAAAGATTTTATAATATTTTCAGTGCCTAAATATCAAGAAAATATCTTGATTAATATTTTATTATTATAAACATTAACTTTTTAATTTAATATTTTAAAATCAGTTACTAAACAAACTTTGATACATCATTTTTGTTCTTAGAAATTGTTATAAAATGAAATATTTTTAAATTAAAGATTCTTAAAGATATTCTTTTGATTAACATTTAAGCTTTTTTTTTCTTAACGAGAATTTTTGTTTGGTGTTCTCTATTTTGATTTTGTTTTATCATATTTATTTTTTTTACATCAACTGCAGTTCAACGACCTAAACAAAATACAAAAATTAGCATATATTCAAAAGAATTATTTTCATATATGTGGCGTTGACCATAAATTACAAATAAAAAGGTTTCTTACTTTCAGGGGATACTGAAACTTTATATTTTTAAATAATGTAGCTGGTTCGTCTATCACAATTTTATCACATTGGATAATTCTTCAGTTTAAGTTTTTAGGATATGGGGCCTGAATGGCCGAGTGGCTAGCGCTCTGGCTATCGGTACCACATGTTTCGGGTTCGAGTTCCGGCTGTGCATAGATGTTTGTAGTGGTTCAGAATCCACTTTAACCCATAGATCAATGATCGTATAGCATTGAGGGGGGCATTGTTACTCCACGTCCGTGGCTTACCTTCAAGTTACACGGCCTCCTGGGTAATGCAAAGTAAGTAAAGTCTATGCAGCACTTGCCTTAAGGCATCCAAGGCAGCTGTCTAAGTGTTTGCTAGCTGCATTAGAAAAAAATTTTTTAAATATTGTTCTATTTAGTATAATGCCACAATATTTACAACGCAAAACATATTACATATTAAAAAACATTATTAATACTGATATATGATGAGATTTTTATATTCACAGTTGACTGTTTTTTGTATAAAACGGCCCTAAAATGTATTTTTTTTTCTTTTGGAATATTTTTAATTTAATAAACTTAACGTACTTAGGGTCAGGTGGAATAATTGTTAAAATGAAGTAAATTTAAACAAGCATTAGATGTGCTTACATGGAATTTTGACGAACCTAAAGTTTGGAAGAACTAAAGCTTGGTAACACTTGGAATGCACAATTGGTAATCTCATTGGTCCCATCATGTTGGTTTTTATATTTATTATTGACGATTTTGTATAAAACAGTTCTAAAATGTATTTTTTTTATTTAGAGTATTTTTATTTTAATAAACTTCACATACTTAGGGTCAGGGGGTGTAATTATTAAAAGGAGGTAAATGTGAACAAACAATAGCTGTACTCACGTGAAATTTTGAGGGACATTAAGTCTGCAAAACTAAATCTTGGTAACTGCTGATAACGCACTGTTAGTAATCCCACCCTATTTAATGCTACCGATGACAAGTATCTTGTACTTGTAAAGACTCTTGTGAAACAAACTTGTGTAATGTTTAAAATTTTGTTGCTCAATTATTTCAATTCGACAAGGAAAATGCATGTTGTTTATATTATTTATTACTATTATTGAGTAATTTATTTAACTAAAAATTATTTAATTATGCCTGAACCAGTTTTGCAGATTTTTAGTGTGACGTTTACATTTATCCCTAATATTTGTGAGAGCAGAGAAATTTTAGACATATTTTACCTTCTGATTTCCTTATATTCTGGCTTGTGCAGGATTGCAAAATAACATGACCGTGCATGAAAAATAAACCTCCATCCTCCTATAATCTAGAAGACTTAGAAGCAATTGCCGTGAATGTAGTAACTAGGAATAAAACATACATGGAAGTTGAAGTAGGCTTATAGTGTTCCACTATCGGCAAGTATATCATGAAATTAAGGGTGTAACCGTGTTTCCTCCTGCACACTAGCAAGAACACCTCGTGTGGCTTTCAGGAGAAATGGGCAGTAAGCCTCCAGACTCTCACCTGAGAGGAAGTACAGCGCAACCACGTGCTTCTGTTGAGAAACATTTAGTTTACAGTCTCTCACCCTAAGGGAAAATATATTTAAAGCAATCCTGCGTATTAGTCGGCCTACATACTCTCGCCCGGAGAGGACGTATATCTCGCGCATCCTGCGCTTAGCTGAGTATTGGATTTTCGGCTTAGAAGTGGAATCCTTCCGCGAATCTATAATAAGAATATATCTTTAAATGTGTTAAATATTGTACGTCTCTAATTGTATATGTATGGTGTTAGAGCGTGTGTAAATAAAACTGTGAGTTCTCCAACCTGTGCCTCAAGTATCTCAACCCAGCCCCCATCGAGGTACAGTCTGGTTTGCCTAACCTGCAAACTACAAGGAAAGAAAGTGCAATATAATAGATCCTGAGGCTGACCAGTCTATTGAATTGCCTCAGGAGATAGAGAATGTTCTAATGAAATATCCTAATAACAAAATTTCAAACGGGTGCAAAAATACTTGTTCAGAAATTCATTGATACCAATGGACTTCAGACCAGATTTCAAAACTGCCTACTAGGAGATGATTAATACCAAGGGTTCATGAAAAGACATCAATCAATTTCTATAAAAAAATCCAGAGAACTGGCAGAAATCACGAAAATATGATAGAGGCCTATCTTGTCGTTTATGGATTTTATGACAAAGGAGGATTCGTGAGGTTATTGTAAACATACAAGTAAATTAACTGATAATGAAGTTGATAAACTTCACTAGGAAATTGAACTAACAATTGGTGACGATTTCTTTTTTGATGTTCACATATTAAATAAAAGTAAGAAAGTGAAATTCATGAAATTCATTTTATTTCATATTCACTATGAAATTCATTTTATTTCCTATTCCTTATGAAATTCATTTTATTTCCTATTCCTTATGAAATTCATTTTATTTCATATTCATTGTGAAATTAATATTTTTGAAATTCATTTCATTCATTATTCCTTCATTCATTTTCATTTCCTTTATTTCATTCATTTTTAACCTTCCTTGCACTAAATGCTTCAAAGTTTCTTATTATAAAAATTATCAAATCACTTGAAATATTGTTATTTTAAACACACGTAATCGGAATACTTTTAATTAAATTTATAAGGAGTTTATTTTTCATCAAGCAAGTGCATCAAATATCATCAAGGGGAAAAAAGGTCTTAATTAAAATTTAAGACTTGAATGTAAAAAAAGGGTTCAATAAACAGATACGAAAAAATATATATTCTTTCTTCGTTCGACGCATTCCACAATCTGACAGCAGAATGTATCTAACAAAAAGGGAAGAAAGTAATAGAAAAAAACGGGAAAGCCAAGTCCAATTCAACGCCAGAAATGTGAAATCTCCTACCCGCGAAAATTCATACTTTTTATAGACTCTAAAAGTTTACTCGGAGTTCTGTGAGAAGTGTTTTTCGGGCACAACCATCCTTTCAATATGCAGCAGCGCAAGTCCTCGTGTGCCGGAGACGTGCCGGGAAATTTTTCGTTGGACAATTTCAGATTTGAATTCGCCTGGTGACTTCAAGTTGTTGATATTATTGTCGGTTTCTTTGTAAGAAAATTGGAAGCAACTGAAAATTCTTGTTGTGTAGGTTTTTGAAAAACACATGTTCGGTTTGTATCTGGAATTGTGTAATTGATAACAAGGTAAAATAATACTTCTATGAGTAAATTCGCAAAACTTCTTCACCATTCTAAAATTTTAGTGGATTAGTTTCGTTATGTTTGCTAAAAATCCTTTTCTTTAAATGCATCAGAGGAAATATATATATTTTTTTCAAATCAGTTGGTCAATAAAAAAAAAAATGCCTCTTGCTTGCAAGCGAATATTCAAATATGCAGAATATATATTGAGAATATAAAATATTTCTTCTAATATGAATGAACATTTTCACTCTAACAGTGTCATGGATATTTATACTATATGCAATTAGTTTTTTTGTCTAATGAAAACAACCTGTCACATAATTCTCATAGCAGACAATCAGTGTTATGGATAATGATACATCATGAAGTTAGCAATTGTCTGTTCCTTCACAAGTTGAGACAATTATAGATGGGATATGATATCGACTACGTCATGAGCTGCTGCATCTAAATTGGTGATAGACCATGGTTGAGAAAGTGCCCACTCCACTGAGAAGGAGGGAAGCTGATTCTTAAAGGGAGGTATTGGAGATGGAGTGGAAGAGTGTTCTACGACGAGTACACAAGAAGTGTCTTTTTCTTTTCCTGCGAGGTGACTGAACAGGCTGGAGATTCCGCCTGTTTACAAAGTGATACCCTGGGGATTTGTATATCATGCCGTGTGATAATTAAGGCTTGCCGCAGACCGGGTGCATTAAATTTCTCGTAGACTACAGAACTTTGAAAATCTAAGACCTTGAAGTGGACAGCATACGTGTATCAAATTATTATCTTTAATGTTCATTTCTTTGTAACCTGCACCACAAGTATCTCAAACCAATCTCACCCAATTACAATCTGAAAAAGGGAGGAAAGGGAAAGGAAGAAAAAGAAAAAGTGCAATATAAGAAACCAGGGGCTGACCAGCCGACAGAATTGCCTTAGAGAATGTTCTAATGAAGTTTCCATATTGCAAAGTCACAAATGGGCTTCCCTTGCAATAAGCAAGAACTAAAAGTACTTGTTCAAGACTTCATTGATGACAATGGATTCAGACGAGATTTTGAAACGCTTTACTGGGGGAAGACTGATGGCAAGGGCTTATGGAAAGACATCAATCAACTTCTATCAAAAAAAAAGATCCGAAGTTCTTGCAGAAATCACGAAAACGTGGTAGGGACCCATTTGTCGTTTATGGGTTTTATGTCAGCGGAAGATTTGTGAGGTTATTGTTAACAGACAAGTACATTAATTGATAATGAAATCATAATAAAGCTGATAAATTTCGCTAGGAAAGTGAATTAACAGATTGGGGATAATTTTTTTGTTGTTGTTCACATTTTGTTTGCTTAAAAAAAAGGGTGAGAAAATGAAATTTGTTTACATTTACTGCTCCTTGCACTATATGCCTTAATATTTCTTAAGATTTTAAAAACTAACAAATCACTCGAAATATTGTTATTTTAAACACATATAATCTGATTATTTTTCATTAAATTTAGAAGTATATTTGAAGAATTGCATTTCTTATATATCGGGCATATTATATATATATAAGAAGTGCATTTCATTATCTAGTATGTAATGTAAAGTGCATCAAATACGATCATTGGGAAAAAAAGGTCTTAATTAAAATTTATGACTCGAATGTAAAAAAAGCGTTCAATAAACAGATACGAAAAAATATATATTCTTTCTTCGTTCGACGCTTCCCACAATCTGACAGCAGAATGTATCTAAAAAAAGGGAAGAAAGTAATGGAGAAAACGGGAAGGCCAAGTCCAATTCAATGGCAGAAATGTGAAATCTCCTACCCGCGAAAATTCATACTTTTTATTGACTCTAAAAGTTTACGGGGAGTTCTGCGAGAAGTGTTTTTCGGGCACAACCGTCCTTTCAATATGCGGCGGCGCAAGTCCTCGTGTGCCGGAGACGTGCCGGGAAATTTTTCGTTGGACAATTTCAGATTCGAATTCGCATGGGGACTTCAAGTTGTTGATATTATTTTCGGTTTCCTTGTAAGAAAATTGAAAGCAACCGGAAATTCTTGTTGTGTAGGTTTTTGAAAAACACATGTTCCGTTTGTATCTGAGATCGTGTAATTGATAACAAGGTAAAATAATACTTCGATGAGTAAATTCGTAAAACTTTTTCACCATTCAAAATTTTAGTGGATTAGTTTCGTTATGTTTGCTGAAAATCCTTTTCTTCAAATCCATCAGAGGAACTGTATTTTTTTTTTCAAATCAGCTGGTCAATAAAGAAGAAATTCTCCTTGAATGCAAGCGAATTTCCAAATATGTAGAGCCTTTATAATTATAAAATATTTGTTCTAATATGAATTAACATTTTCACTTTAATACTTTCATGTGAAAAATCATTAATTTGTTAACAACTTTTTAATAAAGAACATCACTGTAATATTGCATCATATAGATAAGAAACGTCTTACTGAAATTCATATAGAAAACTTACTCGTGGCACAAATCTTATCCAGTTGTAGCATCCATACTTTTTAATAAGTGTATAATAACAACCTCTCACTGAAATCTGACGACAGATAAGCAGTGTCGTGGATATTTATACTACATGCAATTAATGTTTTGTTCTAATATGAACAACCTGTTACACAAATCTGACCACAGATAATTGAGTAAATGGATAATGATACTATTTATCTGCAGCAATCTGAAATTAGCGATTGTGTATTCGATCTTTATTGGTCGAAACAACCACAAATGGGATATGTAATACACCATGAGTTGCTGCATCGTGATTGGTAATAGACCATGGGCTGCTGAGGAAGTGTCCACTCCAATGAAAAATGGGTGAAACCTGACCCCTCCCCCTTGATTGATTTTAGGAGAAGGAAAAGGAGAGGGTTCTTAAAAATAGTTGTTTTTTCTCTGAAGTGACAGAATAGGCCAGAAACTCAGCTTATTTACAAAATGAGCCCCTTATGGTTTTGTGTATCACGCCGTGTGATAATTAAGGTCTGCCGCATACTAGCTGCATTAGATTCCTCGTAGACTCGAGAATTCTGAAAATCTCCGACCTTGAAGTGAACTGCACTTGTGAATCAAATTATTATCTTCAATTTTCATTTCTTTGTAAACAATAATTTGTAATAACCCAAAGTTCTTCTAATTGTAGTGTTCCCATGAACCTGAAAGTGACCCTCTTCTTGAAGTCGTTATAGGTCTAGTATAGTCCGAGACGTTACAAATATACAGACAACGAAATTTGTTTCCTAAGTTTACATTTATCGACCATTTTTAGTGTTACAAACTAAATGAGTGAATAATATTCAAGAATAATCTTATTCTCTAAAAACACAGGTTGTCCCGATGCTTTAAGCATTAAGATGTGGTTTGACTGAATAAGAAACTGCAAAGAAACAAGGAAAAATTATTAATTCATGCCTTAGGCTTTTAAACTATTTCAGTAATAGCTAAATATATTAATAACGTTTTATTTTAAATGCTCCTAAAATATATCTTTATATAGGTCTTAGTTTTAGTTGAAAACATTTTTATGAGTCGAAAAATATTTCTTTTGAATATTTTAAACGTACATCGATAATTATACTTTTAATTAAAATTATTCCATAATAATTCATGCACAATTACCTTAAAATTTAACTATTCATTACATTAAATTTGCAAAATTAAAAATCTTCTTTTACAAATGAATTTAATTTACTACCAGATTTGCAATTTTTCTGTAAAGAGTAATCATTTTATAATCACTCTATAACTAAAAGACTTCATTTTAGTTTGCTATGCTTTTTAAAAAGATATTCAGCAGTGTTTTTAAATTTTAAACGATCTTCTTTTAATTTCCCTGCATTTTCTGAATAATTTATTTTAAGTCTCCTTTTCCTAATATATATGAATATGTAAAATTCATGGGCCTTACAAAAGAATACAGATTATTGTATGAATTCGCGGTTTCCATTAAAAATAAACGACTTTTATATCATCATAACGATCCCAGCAAGTGATTTTCCATATTTTCTGTTTCTTGTAATTAATTGTAATCATTTTTTGCCAATAAATGCCTTTTTAATTAAATATATTAAATAATTCAACTATAAGCACATTAAAAATTAATTCCTAACTGCATTAAATTAAATAGTCCTTTTAATTTTAGTTCATTTCATTAAATTAAAAAAACTTTTTATAATAAAATAACTTAATATAACATCAAATTTTGCTTAATAAAACAGCAATAATAAATAACGATTAATTGACGATAGTTCACTGCATCATTATCATTAAATTCATTTCATTTCATTAATTTAAAAAACTTTCTTATAATAAAATAAGTTAATATAACACCAAATTTTGCTTAATAAAGTAACAATACTAATAATAATAAATAATAAACAATTGACGATAATAAACAATTAATGTAATAAATAATAAACAATTGACGATAATTAATTGCACCATTATCATTAACTTAAAAAACTTTCGTATAATGAAATAAGTTAATGTTGTTGCAGCTGATAATACAGAGACATTTAATTCTTTATGTCATAAGCAACAGCTGCACGGTGTTACACATTTAGCACTACCGAAGGGCACGCGTAGCTTGAAGATATGCTATGGATGTTAGTAACACAACCCCCCCAGAACGTTCTACGGTCTTATTAGATCGGGACCTACGGCTTAAAGTGGATTCCGAACCACTACAAACATCCATGGCACCGCAAGGATTCGAACCGGAAATCTGTGGTACCGAACACCAGAGCGCTAGCATCAGGACCCAAAATAAAATAATATAACAAATTTAGCTTAATAAATTAGCAATACTAAATAACGATTAATTGACCATTAATAACTGCATTATTATCACATCTTAAAAATATATAATTTATTATATTTACGCTCAAGGATCAAAATTTCCCTGCACTTGGTGTAGAATTTATTATTTGAAACCATCTTTTTCTTGTACACATGAAACTTTATGGTTTTTACAATGGATTCCAGTCGTTTTATAGATTCCGAGTTTCCAATAAAGATAAACTGCATTCATATCTTTCAAAACGATCCTAGCAGGTGTTTTGCTTTATTTTTTTCCTAGTCCTACTAGGAAGCCATAGTAACGCTTTCGAGTTCTATAGGAGTCTGGTAAAGCAATTTATATTTCTTCTGCGTAACAATGGAAGTGTTTTAGAGCGATGCAATTGCAGTCCAGAAAGTTTGCACTCTAAATATACCAGGAACGCCAAGTTTTACAACTCTGGAAATTCGATTTTCAGAAGCTCTCGGCGGAAATTTCCAGGAAAACAATGATGTAAAGTTATAAATTGGCGCGTTTTATTGTTTTCCGTCGATATCAGCTTTTCTTGCTTTTTGCCTTTTTAGAAGCTATAAAACTCAGGTGTCTATAAAATGATAGTTGCATGGACTATGGCTTGTTGTATTCAGATAGGCGATAACAACTTGCTATTTGAAACTATTCGCTCATTTTCTCCTTAACGAAGGTATAATAAAATAACATTAGTTTGCCAAACATTTCTGATTTGAATGTCATAATAACTTGTAAACAAAACCATTGATTAGCAGAATTTTAATAAAAATATGCTACAACAATTTGCTATTTGAAATTATTTAATAGTTATTTATTGAAAATAATATTAGTTTGCAAAACATTTCTGATTTAAATGTCCTCATAGCTCATAAACAAAACCATTGGTCAGCAGAATTTTAGTAAAGATATGCTATAACAATTTGCTATTTGAAACTATTTAATAATTATTTATTGAAAATAACATTAGTTTTCTAAAAATTTCTGTTGTAAATGTCATCATAACTTGTAAACAAAACCGTTGGTTAGCAGAATTTTAATAAAATTATATTTTAATTTGTATCAAGATTGCTTTATTTCTCTATAAGAAAAAAACACATTGAATATTTAATTCAAAAATAAAAAGGCAAGAAAGTTATAGACTTTTCATATTAATTTTAAAGAAAAACATTGATTATCATTTATTTAACAAAATGCAAATGAAAACTTTTTAATTTAAAGTAAAATGCAAATACAATTATGTTAATTGCGTCATTATCATTAAATTCATTTCATGTCATTAATTTAAAAAAAAATTCGTATAATAAAATAAGTTAATATAACACCAAATTTATCATAATAATGTAACAATACTAAATGACAATTAACACCGATTAATTGACGATAATTATTTGCATCATTATCACATCTAAAAATATATATAATTTATTATATTTATACTATTGTAGCTAAATTTCCCTGCACTTGGTGTAGAATTTATTAGTTTAGATCATCTTTTTCTTGTGCACATGAAACTTTATGGCTTTTACAATGGATTCCAGTCGTTTTATAGATTCCGAGTTTCCAATAAAAATAAACTGCATTCATATCATTCAAAACGATCCTAGCAGGTGTTTTGCTTTATTTTTTTCTTGTCCTAGTCTAGGAAGCCATAGCGGCTTTCGAGTTCTATAGGAGTCTGGTAAAGCAATTTATATTTCTTCTACGTAACAATGGAAGTGTTTTAGAGCGATGCAATTGCAGTCCAGAAAGTTTGCACTCTAAATATACCAGGAACGCCAAGTTTTACAACTCTGGCAATTCGATTTTCAGAAGCTCTGGGCGGAAATTTCCAGGAAAACAATGATGTAAAGTTATAAATTGGCGCGTTTTATTGTTTTCCGTCGATATCAGCTTTTCTTGCTTTTTGCCTTTTTAGAAGCTATAAAACTCAGGTGTCTATAAAATGATAGTTGCATGGACTATGGCATGTTGTATTCAGATAGGCGATAACAACTTGCTATTTGAAACTATTCGCTCATTTTCTCCTTAACGAAGGCATAGTAAAATAACATTAGTTTGCAAAAAATATCTTATTTAACTGTCATCAAAGCTCATAAACATTGGTTAGCAGAATTTTAATAAAGATATGATATTACAATTTGCTATTTGAAACTATTCACTTATTTTCTCCTTAACGAAGCTATAATAAAAAAATATTAGTTTACAAAGCATTTCTGTTTCAAATGCTATCAATCTTGTAAACAAAACCATTTGCTAGTAGAATTTTAATAAAGATAGGCGATAACAACTTGCTATTTGAAACTATTCAGTCATTTTGCTCTACTAGTATAACAACTTGCTATTTGAAACTATTCAGTCATTTTGCTCTACTAGTATAACAATTTGCTATTTGAAACTATTCAGTCATTTTGCTCTACTAGTATAACAACTTGCTATTTGAAACTATTCAGTCATTTTGCTCTACTAGTATAACAACTTGCTACTGGGAACTATTCACTCATTTTCTCCTTAACGAAGGTATAATAATATAACATTAGTTTGCAAAACATTTCTACTTTAAACAAAACCATTGATTAGCAGAATTTTAATAAAGATATGCAATAGCAACTTGCTATTTGAAACTATTTACTCATTTTCTCCTGAACGAACGTATAATAAAAAAACATTGCAAAACATTTCTGATTTAAATGTCATCATTACATGTAAGCAAAACCATTGGTTAGCAGAATTTTAATAAATATATGCTATAACAACTTGCTATTTGAAACTATTTAATAATTATTTATCGAAAATAGCATTCGTTTGCAAAACATTTCTGATTTAAATGTCATCATAACTTGTAAGCAAAACAGTTGGTTGGCATAATTTTATTAAAGTTATTTGGTAATTCGTATCAAAGTCGTTTTATTTCTCTATCAGAAAAAAAAAATAATATTGAATATTTAATTTAAGCAAAAAAAGGAATGAAAATTATAGAATATTTTTTTTATATTAACATGTATAAAAAAACGAGCAATATTGATTATCACTACTTTAACAAATTACAAATGAACATTTTTGAATTTAAATTAAAATACAAATACCATTTATTTTTGTCCAAACTAGTATATTTTTATGACTTATGAATTATCCGCAATCTAATGAATAACAAATTTCGAATAGAAATATCAGATTTCAAATAGAAACATCAAAGCACCATAAAAACATATAGAAACATCAAATAGAAACATCATACAAGAAATCTTTTGTTAATTCATTTAATAAAATGAAGCTAAATTTCAATATCGTTATCAATAAAACATTATAATTAAATCCACTGATAACAACTCAAATAATATATTGAAATAATTACTTATTGAAAATAATAAATGAACACATTAGCAGCAATTTCTTCACTTAGCTATGCTCAATGAAAAAAATAGGTCCATTTCAATAAAAATCTCAACAATGAAAATGAATATAATTATTTGTGAAGTATAATAAAAATAAAACTATACAAATGAATCATTCAATTGGATAACTTACTAAGAAATAAATAGAAAAGGAGACCTTTAGATTCACTGTATATAGTCTATTCATATTAAATGTTTACTTAGAGCATTAATGGACTGTATTTCCCTTTTTATCAACCGTCAAAGGAAGTAAATACTATCTATCAGTCCTTATCTCGCCGAGTGCTTCCTATTTGGCAATAGAAGGGAATATATTTGCATGCATAATAGTGATGACCTCAATAGGACATTTACGGTGCCTTAATTGATGCAATTTCGTGAGCATTATATTTTATTTTCTAATAGTATTTAAACGTTAAGTAAATAAACTTAACGTTTAATATATTTTATAAGATATATATAAGAAAACGTGTAAGATATTTTATATACAACAATACATTATAATCTAGATTAAAAAACATACTAAGAAATTATATTAAATGGACAAAAATTTGTAGATACGATGTATATCTATAGAAAAGGAAAGAAAAAAAATTTCAGAGGAATTGAGTATAACACATACACATTCTACTACTATACTACTACACTACTACACCACATCAGTGTGCCTAGAGCTGAGTTGCCCCTTTACAGTTTGGGAATGATGTGCGTGAGAAGAAGTCTGATTGGGCTCTGTGACGCTAAGTTTAACGTGTATCCGGGACCTACGGTTTAAAGTGGATACCACTACAAACCTCCATGTCACCGCTGGTATCACAGACTTTAGGTCCGAATCCATAGTGTAGTGGCTCGGAATCCACTTTAAAAATAAATTCTATTCTACCTGGAATGAATTCATTATTCTACCTGGAAATTCATTATTCTACCTGGAATGAAACTATTTTATATTCAATAATTAAATGTCTCAGCATATAGACTGAACACAAATATTTTCAAAAAGAAAAACAAAAATTTGGCAAAAACAAAAACTACACAAGCATTATTAAAATGAAACATACTTTCAAAATAATACACTGGAACAAAAAAAAAAGCGATTTCCCAATGTTTCGAACTTTTAAGATTTCGATTAGTCCTACCAGAAGCTCCTCAGTTGTTTATTTCACACCCTTTGTAAATCCCCCTAAAAAAGAACTTGTTTCTTATAAGCCAGAACAAATTTCTCCCCGAACCTCGTTTCCGTTCCAGAAAATAACAGTTTTTTTCCAATTGTGTTTTCATTTTTAGCGAAATTCCCTTTCTTCACTTTTAGAAGAACAAAAATGGGAAGTGTAGAACCAAGTTTTCTTCCATTAGCTTCACGGCTTAGTGGGTAATGCTTATGAGAGAAGTTTTGATTGAGTTAAGGGCTTCCTGATTGGTTGTTTCTGCTATTGAGGTCGAAACAGAAATCGAATCATGTCGGAGAACGAATAAACAACTGTTCGTTCTTCTGTGAACGTGGAACGGCATTGTGTACTTGGTTTAAGATACTTTACAGTGATCAGGTGGATGTAGAAAGTACTACTAAATGAAACAAGAAATATACTAGCAGCCATCTTTTTGTAACAGGAAAGGGTTCCAGATATTCTGCATTTTAGAAATAGCAATTGCCGAAAGACCAATTTTACTTGTTTTTAAGAACATTGAGATCAATAAAAAAAGTTGTTTGTCTCAAATAAGTATTATTTAAAGATCGCACAGGAAGTTTAACCGCTTGAAATGTCCAATTACATTAGACACATTTCATCGTTATATTTATAACGGAAAATAAGCAGACGACTGTGCATAATGATACACAAGGAGCCTGGTGACCTCGTGACTAGCGCACTGGCGCTCGGTGCCACATGTTTCGGGTTCGAGTCCCGGCTGTGCCCTGAATGTTTGTAGTGATTCGGAATCCACTTGAAACCGTAGGTCCTGGTCTAATATGATCGTAGAGTGCTGTGGGGATAGTGTTACTCGCGTCCGTAGCATATCTTTAAGCTACACGTACCCTCTGTTTAGTACCAAATGAGTAATAGTATTCGTCGATGCAGCCCACACGACATGCTTTCCTCAAAGCTAGTTTTTATTGGGTTGCTCATAGGGAAATAGTCAATACTACCCAGTCCTCGACGTAATTAAAAAAATAAAGATACACGATGTCAAAAAATAAATTTACAGGGTGGAGGGTCTGTTCAAATCGAAATATATTTGGAAGAAGAAGGAAAAACAATACTTTTGTGAATTACATTCCAATATGCACGGACTAAGTTGCCAGAAATGATTTTTGAATATTATATTTATATATGTTATCTAAGTTTAATTAAGAATATATTATAATCTAATTTCGGATTATAATTAGTTTTCATAAACTAAAAACTACATTCTCTACAGTTGTGGGCTTTTTTTTCTAATTGAACCTGGCTATGGTTTTATCTATTCTTATCAAATTAATAGACTGAAAACAACTAGAAACATTGAGGATGTACATATATGCCTTTTTTCATTTGAGTTTTTAATTTTTGGCTCAGTGATATATATCTGTAATATCTTTCACACTGAAATCTGAATACCTTATTCGGAATTCAGCTATTTACTTATTCACCCTGAAATCTGAATACCTTATTCGGAATTTAGCTATTTACTTATTCACCCTGAAATCTGAATACCTTATTCGGAATTCAGCTATTTACTTATTCACCCTGAAATCTGAATACCTTATTCGGAATTCAGCTATTTACTTATTCACCCTGAAATCTGAATACCTTATTCGGAATTCAGCTATTTACTTATTCACCCTGAAATCTGAATACCTTATTTTTCTGAATTTTTCAACGTGTATTTTTCGTATTGAAAGAAACAAAAATAGTTCAAAACTTGAATGAATAATAATTTCACAGATTATTTCTCATTCAAATGAATTGTAAAAAGTCATTCAGTTATTTATCGTCCAAAAAATGTTTTATTCTTTACCTCTCTTACGGAACATAAAAATATGAAGAAAAAGAAAAAAGAAATGAAACGAATTATGCAATATTTTTAAATAATAGAATGCCCATTAAGAATATGGTGAAAAAAAATCCTTCAAAATTTATGTGTAGAAATTTAAATCAACACTCAAAATATTGTATTGTGTTTTGTTTGTATTTTTGTACATTGCATTGCATATGTTATATTTTTATATATTGTATATATAGTACTCTATTTTTCGATGGGCAGTAAAGCACATTGTTTTCTGATAAAATAAATCGCATTTAAATTGCTTTCTCTTTATTTGAATTGCTGCAGTAAAGGAAAACAAAGGATTTGTTTTAAATAACTTTAGTTTTGCATAAGAAAGAAAGCTAAGGATAATTTTGTTCACAAAATATTCTTGAATGTTTTGCGTAGAGTAACTTGTTTTGGATTTTCGTCATTATTTCAATTTTAAACACATGGCCCGACTTAGTAACCATATTTTATGCTATAAAGTAAACAACAGATCTGTACTTATATTGTTTGAAATAAAAAACATTTATAATCTTTGTTTTTTGAAAAACTAAATGCATTTATGGGTATGCAAATATATTTATATTATGCTAAAAGAAAAGAAAATTTAAGAAATATTTCAAAACAGATGTATATATTCAATTTTTCATTGCTACAGTGGTGATGTTCAAATCAGTTTTTAAGAAGTCTTTATAAAAGCTATTTTGAAAAAGAATTGAAAAGTTATAATCATAATATAAATAAATTTTAATAAAAAATAATATAATAATAATAAATTTTCAATGAATTTTAGCATCGAAAAGGATAAGGTTCTTTAATCAGTTGATTTTTTTATTTTGGTGTATGAAAGTTTTATAAAATTTTTTAATTACATTTAAATAGTTTAATAAGTTTTATAATTTAGAAAGTTGATATCTGTATTAAAAAAATATCTTTGAAAAACAAATTTTAACAATGAAATTTTTTATTTGTTAATCAAATTTTTTTAAATTAAAATATTAATAATTATTAATAAATATTAATATTATTAATAATTATTTTATAAAATTTATATTTATCCTTTTGCAGTTTGCCAAATTTGATTAATGATTGTTAACTGTTCAGAATAAATAAAATAAAAAATTAAGAGAAAATGTGATTTTTAAAAATTTTTGTAGCATTACTAAATATTTAAAGTCATAAATTGATCTGATTTTTTTATTGATATTTCAAAACACTTTTTAATTCTGATATTAAGAAATGTAACTGTTTTTTTAAGAAAATTAGAATTTGAAATTAACTTATTGTGCAGCATTTTATGATCCTGAAAAAATTTTGGTATAATAACTAGGTTCTGAGGTATGGAATCTCAGTTCGAAAGTTTCCCGAAACTTTAGAATAGTGGTTCTCAAAGGGTGCAACATAAAAGATTTCAGAGTAACCCTTGTGGTATTCGGTATGTTGTTGCTTATTGGTATTCCAGATCGGTATGTTGTTGCTTATGGTATTCGGTATTCCAGAGTAATATGCGTCCAAATATAAAAATAAATATTGTTATTCTTTTTCTTGTCAGTTTTCACATTAAAAGACATCTTTCATTGCACATAACTACATTTGTGGATGCTTTTGTTCCTTTTTTTTCACATGAAAAGTCGCCAAACAGCAATAATGCGCTAAAGAATATTTCCGAAAAACTAGTAGCGGAACTTCAAATGGTTGGCTTCCATAGGAATCCTAGAAATTATGGCCTACTCGCAAATATAATGAAAGGTATTTAAGTTTTGCTTTTGCTTGGGACCGGAAAAGGTTATCCTTTGCTGCTATGTTTAGTATGTTGAGGCAGAATGGCAAATAAATCATTACCTCCTAATAAATTGAGTAAACATTTCAAAACTATGCACCCTGTTTTACTACTTAAATCTGTAAGTTTTTCAAGACATTGTCTAAACAGAAAAAAAAAGAGGTCAATTCTTTTTAAAGTTTAATAACTGTTTCTGATAAATCTGAAATCGCTTCTTCCCAAGTCCCAGAACTTATAACAAAAAATATGGAGGCTCATACTTTAGGAAAAATCACTTATTTTGTCTACATACAGAAAAAAATGGTGTTGATAATTCTAGGAGATGAGGCCGCAATGAAAATAAACAAGGTTCCTATGTCCAACGATATATTTAACAGGTGTATTATAGAAGATATTTCTAGATATTTTAAAATATTTCTATAAGATATCAAGAAAAATGTATGCAATAACAAAACTTCGATGTTCAAATTTTGCATTGCAAGTTCATGAGTCAACAGACATTACAAACAAAGTGCAACTCTTAGCAATCGTACATAGTTGCTTAAGTTTTGGACACCATTGTAATTATAACAACTTATGCAACCAACAGAAACCGAAAAAATTTTCGAACGTTAACTTCAAATGAGATGGAAGAACGCAAAGAAGATTATATTGTTATATTTGAATGGTTTTACTGAGAAATAGATTCCAAACTTTTCAAACTGCCAATACAAATTTTCGCCAATAACCCACTATGCACTTTAGTACATAATGAGTAGTTTTTTGCATTTACCTACCAATAATGTTTCATTATTTTCATTAGCACGAGAGATTATTTTAAAATCCATATGGCAACTTTTTATTAACCAAAGATAATATTAAATTAAAAACCTGCAATAATTCAAAACCAACAATTCCCTGAAAATTTGAATAAATATAAAATCACTTTCATTCAGCCTTACTATCGCGAATAAAGCTGAAACGTCACTATAATATTTTTGAAGACGAGAAGAAATACAAATTTCCTTCCGAAAACTCGTTATGAAACCCACGGGGCAATAAAACGCCATGGCCTTTTGCATAATAAAACACTTGACGTAAGAAACGTGGAAGATGGACGATATTTAAACTTATTTTAAAGGAATTCATCCTGTGTCTACTCTGATGGTACTGTTGAATATGAGAAAGGCTTGTACGTGGTTACAGACATTTGGATTTCTTTATGCCTATTCGGAATTAGAAAATTTGAATACAATATTTCCAGCTGAGCCATGGATTGTGAAGACTGCTGTACATTACTTTTATAAAAGAAGTTGCAGTACAGATAAAATATCGGTACAGGCTTAGTTACATAAAACCAATTCTGAGAACTATGCAATCGTAATATCGTAACATAAAATGCTCATTACCATAATATCGGTTAAGACAGCCACAATGCTATTTTGTATTAGACAAAATGTGGATTTAGTTTTTCAGTCAAGCTGAATAACTTTTATGCTTCTAGTAGCCTTAAAAAGCCACAAAACCTTTTCCTAAATATGAATTTGTAATATATTTTACATTCTATATTTTATGTACTATTTCATAAAGGAACTTATAATACAGAAAGCATTGAATGTGATTCAGAAGTAGCAATTTTAAATGTTTTTATATGCTTAGTTGGATCACTTATGAAAATAAAAAATGGTATTGTTGGAAAATGAAGTACAGTAAAAATATTTGTATGGTTTTCACAATTTAGTTAATCGGTAACAATTTTCAAGATATTATTCAATCACTACAGATCCTCTCAAGACATTTTTTTCCGCTGTTCCTTTTAAGTGCTAGATCCTTCTTCATTAAAGTGACACATCTGGTTGTCCTCCAAAATGCAAGTCCTCGAAATCCAAATGTCAACCTGAAGGACAAGAGATAACAAAGCTAAATTTATTAGATAAATAACAAAAAAAAATGAATGATGAAGCGACTTAAAATACAACCCCCTCCTTGTTGGAGTACGAAAGGAATCAATGAAAGAGGTTTTATGAAATGAAAAGGTTTTGGATGTGTTCTTCATGTACGTCAGTCCATACTCCTTCCAACATTGCAAAACTTAATATGGCGTAGTAGGTGGTAGTGTAGGCTGGTCCAGACATTTGCTAATCATCGACCAGACTCTGACTCAAAGTCTGGTCGATGATTAGCAAATGACGGATCAGATGAAGAACGGACGGGTCAAAACAGCAATGCAATTTGGAGGACAACGAATAATTGGTGGAAGAATTAAGAATCAATGGTACAATTATTAATTATTAAGATAAAATTTAAAATTACTAATTTTAGGAACATAAATATAAACTGATTATTTACTCTCTTAAATTAATAAATAATTTTTTTGTGCAGGAAATTTCGTCGAAAATCAAAGTCTTTACTTTATGACTATAAAAGTTTGGCACAATTTATGTCTCTATTAAAAAATATTAATAAAAAAGATCGTTGTTATTAATGTTTACTATGCCGTTCCTGTCATTCTTAACTTGAATATAATTGTAAGCATACAAATTGCAATTTATTTAGATACACCCGGGACTAATTTTAATATCATTGAAAAATTTCTAAATTACTATTTAGTATTCACATAGCAAAGAAATTGCTTTATATTAAGTTCATTAATTGAATCGAAAGAGTATAGACTACAAATGTGATTTTTTTTTTCAAAAAGAAAAGAAAAAAATTAAGAACTTCACATATAGCATTAAAATGTCCTCCATGTTTGCCATTTTATACTTGTGTTTTGCGTCATGTAATTGTTACAATAAAAACAACCATCACATTTTTTTATTTGAAGAAAATATTTTTCCTTCATATTGCAATAAAATTTTTTTAATTATTTCCCTTTTTACTACACACAAAAAAAAAACGTCAACAACACTTTTTTTTAACAGACAATTCTTACAAAAAAAAAAAAAAAAAAAAAAAAAAAAAAAAAAAAAAAAGAAACACTTAATCCAGAGTTTTCTTTTAACCTAATTTTAGGACACACAATCCCTCATTACTTATTTAACAATTTTTAAAAAAAAAAAAAAATTTATACAACTGAAACTCAACAAAATCCTAGAAATCAAATCAAAACAAAAAGCATTAAGAAAGCCTTCGCATTAGAGGAGAATTCATATTCCTGCGAACAGAACGGGTAGAAAACTAGTTGGAGGTTTAAGGAATATTCCTTCTAAGCTTGTCATTTTCCACATCTTGGTCGCGAGAATTCCAACTCTTTATTATGTAGATGAGATTTCTGCTCGCTCTTGGTACGAAGGGATGCTCCGGCTTAATTCTAAGATATTAGCTCGACTCCATATTTTAATGACTAATATGACAGCAGTAGTGACAAAAATAGAGCCTCCTTCTATTCATATTCGCTAATGGGGATATTCAAAAAGCTAAGTTTCACAAGTGGAATTTTAATGACCACAAAGGTCCATATTTTATTCATTTTTACTAGACTTTGTTTATGTTTAATAATTTTATGGAGTAAGGAAATTTTGAAAAAACTATTCCAATTAAAAAATAAGACATGCTTGATGTATTTTTGATTTTAAAAGAGTTTCTTGAATTTTTTTTGTTCTTATTTAAATAAATACTTGTAATTTTTTAAGTATTTAAATATGCAGTTAGTAATGACTGTTTTATATATATCATTACATCTATAGCAATTTTCTTAAATCATTGTAATGATTGTAAGGTCCATATTTTATTTGTTTTTACAAACTTATAACGATTGTCTTTATGTTAATGATTTTATGAAGTAAGGGGATTTTGAAAAAATATTCAAATTAAAAAATAAATTATACCTATAGTAACTTTGATTTTAAAATAGTTTTGTGAATTGTTTTGTTCTTGATTAAATAAACTCTCACAATTTTTTAAATATTTAAATATATATTTAGTATTCGGAATAGTAAGGCCTGTTTTATGTCTATCATTATATCTATTGTATATCCTTTTTCTTAAATCATAGTAGGGTCTATATTTTATTTGTTTTTAGAGACTTGTGACGACTTTGTTTATGTTTAATGATTTTATAAAATAAGGATAAGGAAAAAAAGAAATACTTAAACCAGAGTGTCTTTTTCTTTTAACCTAATTTTAGGACACACAATCCCTCATTACTTCTTTAACAATTTTTAAAAAAAAAAAAAAAAAAGAAAAAATCTGTACAACTGAAACTCAACAAAATCTCAATCAAATCAAATCAAAAGCATTAAGAAAGCCTTCGCATTAGAGGAGAATTCATATTCCTGCGAACAGAACCTGCCGGAAAGCTATTTGGAGGTTTAGAAATATTTCTTCTAAGCTTGTCATTATCCACGTCTTGGTCGCGAGAATTCCAACTCTTTATTATGCAGATGAGATTTCTGCTCGCCCTTGTTACCAAGGGATGCTCCGGCTTAATTCTAAGATATTAGCTAGACTCCATATTTTAATGACTAATATGACAGGGTAGTGACAAAAATGGAGCCTCCTTCTATTCATATTCGCTAATGGGGATATTCGAAAAGCTAAGTTTCACAAGTGGAATTTTAATGACCACAAAGGTCCACATTTTATTCATTTTTACTAGACTTGCAACGACTTTGTTTAGTTTTCATAATTTTGTGCAGTAAGGAGATTTTCAAAAATATATTCCAATTAAAAAGTATGCCTGATGTATTTATTTTAAAATAGTTTTGCAAAATGTTTTGTTTTTAATTAAATAAGCACTCATAATTTCTTAAGTATTTAGCTATATAGTTAGTATTCAGAATAATAATGTCTATTTTTATATCTATATTATTAGCATATAGATTTTCTTAAATCATAGTAATGACTGCATAGTCCACATTTTATTTGTTTTTACAGACTTGCAACGACTTTGTTTATGTTTAATAACTTTATGAAGTCAGGAGATTTTGAAAAAATATCTCAATTAAAAAATAAATCATATCTGAGATATTTTTGATTTTAAAACAGTTTTGCGAATTGTTTTGCTCTTCATTAAATAAGTTCTCATATTTTTTTAAATATTTATATATATATATTTAATATTCGGAATAGTAATGTCTGTTTTATAACTGTCATTATTAATGTATTGATTTTCTTAAATCATTGTAATGGTGGTATGGTCCATATTTTATTCGTTTTTACAGACTTGCAACCACTTTGTTTATGCTTAATAATTTTATGAAGTAAGTAAATTTTGAAAAAACATCCCCATTAAAAAACAGAACATGCTTGATGTATTTTTTACTTTAAAATAGTTTTGCAAATTCTTTTGTTCTCTTTTAAATAAGTACTCATAATTTCTTAAGTATTTAAATATACGGTTATTAATGTCTGTTTTTATATCTACCATTATTAACATATTGAGTTTCTTATATCATTGTAATGATTGTAGTAGAGTCCATGTTTTATTTGTTTTTGCAAAATTGCAACGACTTTGTTTATGTTTAAAAAAGTAAGGAGAAAGGTTCTATGAAATAAGGAGAAATTGAAAAAATATTCCAATTAGAAAATAAATCATGGCGGATGTATTTTTGATTTTAACCCTTTTTAAGGCGGTGGTAAACATATTACCATTGCCCCTGAGCAGAAACCGACCTTCGGAATCAGCGCCATTGTGTGCATCTCCTTGTTTTATGTTGTTTCACCAGAATAATTAAAAATAATGTATTTGGTAATTTACATCGTATTGGGTTTTTCTACCACTTATTTCATGTGTAATTAATATATTTTCAATTTTGAAATAATTAGTAATAAATAGTTTTACAAAAACGCATATTTATTTGTGAAATTATTTATATTTCATATTTTTTCTATTGAATAAATCAGTAAAACGTCATTGCTTGTATAGGACGGTGGTAAATATGTTACCACCCCTGTTATAAATAGCAGCCACAACAACAAAATTAAAAAAATACATTTTTTGGTCATAAATGAGCTTTTTTTTCTCTAATTAGAGTGGAAAATGTAAATTTTGAAAGAAAACAGCTTGTGCCCATTAAAGGGTTAAAATAGTTTCTCGAATTCTTTCATTCTTATTTTCAAAAGTACTTATGATTTCTGAAGTATTTAAATATACAGTTACTAATGTCTATTTTCATATCTATCATTATATCTATATCGTTTTTGTTACATTATTATAATGATTGTAGGGTCCATATTTTATTTGATTTTACAGAATTTAATGATGTTGTATATATTTAATACATTTATGAAGTAAGGAGGTTATGAAAAAATAAAGCATGCCTGTTGTATTTTTGATTTTAAAATAGTTTCGTGAATTCTTTTGTTCTTGTTTAAATAAGTACTTATGATTTCTTAAGTATTTAAATATACAGTTAGTAATGTCTGTTTTTATATCTATCATTATTATTAGCTTCTGAAATTATTAACGATTGTATGGTACATATTTCATTTATTTTTATAGACTTGCAACGACTTAATAAGTAGTTATGATTTCTTAAGTATTTAAATATACAGTAAGTATTCAGAATAGTAATGACTATGTTTATATCTATCATTATTAACGTATAGAGTTTCTTAAATTATTGTATAGTTAATATTTTATTCATTTTTACAAACTTGCAACGACTTTATTTACATTTAATAGTTTTGTGAAATAAGAAGATTTTGGAAAAAATATTTCAATTAAAAAATAAATAATGTCTGATTTATTTTTGATTTTAAAATAGTTTTACAAATCGTTTTGTTGTTAATTAAATAAGCACTCATAATTTCTTAAACTATTTAAATATACAGTTAGAATTCAGAATAGTAATGTCTTTTTTATATCCATCATTATTAACACATCGAGTTTCTTAAATTATTGTAATGATTGTAGGGTCCATATTTTATTGGTTTTTACAGGCTTGTAACGACTTTATTGATATTTTATGACTTTATGAAATAATAACATTTCAAAGGAATATTCAAATTAAAAATAAATAATGCATGATGCAATTTTGAGCAGGTTTGGTTTTAAATTAATACTTTGAAAATTGTTTTGCTATTGTCTAGATAAGCACTAATAGTCTCTATTAATATTTAATTCCAATTGTTTTCAAATAATAACATCTTCTCTATTGTTTATTATTAACATATAAATTTCTGTATGATAGAATTATACATATTTTATTCATTTTTACAGTTTTGCATCGACTTTATTTATGTTTAAATATTTTATGAACCAAGAAGATTTTGAAAGAATACTCCTTTTAAAAACCAAATCATGATTGTTGCATTTTTAACAAGTTCGGTTTTAAAATAATGTTATTTTCTTAACTAAATAAGCTAATAAATCCAATAAGTATTCAATTTTTATTATTCTGAATAATAATATCTGATCTATTATTTATTATCAATATATCGATGTTCTTATATTATTGTATTAATTTTAAATTTATGAAATAATTTAAAACATATCAACATTTTCAGTATTAGGGCAAATAAAAAATATATTTCAAGATTATTTTCGTTTTTTGTTGAATGTTATTTTCACAAAATAAATTTTCAGTAGATGTAGTAATTGATAAATTTTATTCATATAAAAAATAATTCTTTATCTTATACTTATTATTATTATTATTATTACTTATTCTTAAAAAAAACTGTGTAATTAAAGAAACTTAATTTTATAAAAAGTTTTCCTAAATATAGGCAATACAATTTGTTTAAAACTGCCGGCAAATAAACTTTGATGATGATTAGAAAGTAAAGTAATAACAACAATTTTAAAATAATTACCTGTTTCACTTTGAGTGATTCTACTTTTCCTTTAATCCATTGCTTTAAAGTTAATTTTATTTTGCTTCTATAAATTAAGATCTATTTGAAAATTTGCTCTAAGAATGTTTCTTTTTGACATCTTGCTTTTGAGAAAAAAATTAATAGAATTATTATGAAATTTATTCATTTACTTACTGTATTTGCGAATAAAAATGCTAAGAAATCAAATAGCAGAAAGATTACTGATTAATTTTATAATTCTGACTATTTCACAATGATTATAGTATTATGTACACTATTTTACATGAGAATTTTTAATGAATGTAAATGAGTTGTTTGCAAAAAACAGTTCAACTGTTTGTTTAACTAACTGTTTAAACATTTAACATTTAGTTGTTCTAATTAATCAATAATAAAATGTAACTCTAATTAAATACTATATATTTCGAAATTTATTTTTTATTAAATAAAAGCAAGATAATTGCAAGAATTGGAATTATATTTTACTCATGCTACTGTGTCCAAAAAGTAAGGCCAATTTTCAATTTAAAATTAATTCATTCCTATTAATGTTTAGAAGCGATATAAGCAGTTCAAAGAAGCCAGAGAATGGTTTGAAGACGAAGAACCCGATGGTAGACCATCAACCTCAACCGACGAAACTCACGTCCAAAAAATAAATATTCGGTGCTTGTAAACCGTCGATTTATAATTAGAGACCTTGCTAATGATGTTGAAATTTCGAAAGGATCGATCAATTCCATTTTGGGAATTCAAACGCGTCAAATCTCCATTGGTACCGAAAACACTGAATGCGCCAGCTCACACTGCATTGATTCTTCGTGATTTTATCGTCAGAAATGAAACCCATATCGTTCCACAACAACAGCATTCACACCATGCGACTTCAGGTTATTCCCTAAACTCAAAAGACCACTCCGTTTTTGAGTCGATTGAAGAGATTCAAGGTGAATCGCCACGCGCTTTGAAGTCCATTCCTGCCGATGGCTTTTTAGCATGCATTGAGGATTGGAAAGTATATTGGCATAAATGCATTGTGTCCGGAAGGGATTACTTTGAAGGCGATGAAATAAATTTGGAAGAATGAATAAGGAGTTTTTGGAGAAAAAAAAAATAATTGATCTTACTTTTGGGGCACAGTAATATTTTGTAAACTCTTGTCTGAAGAAGATATTTTTCGAAAACTGATATGTGCTCTCTTCAGTTTGTTGTGAAACCTTAACAAAGCATAGATTTCATTTCTCGAAAACACTTCTCCATATGGTAAATCCTACGAAATAGATCCCAGATTCTTCTTTGAAAATCAAATATAACTTTCAAGTTTATAAACTCTTTACGTTCCAAAAAATCCAATTTTCTTCTTAAATCTTTTTAGAATAACAGAGAAATGGAAAAAACATGCCTGTTAGAAATTTTCTGGAAAAAATATTTTGAAAACTTTTGAATACATAAACTTATAACAATAGCGTTATACTTTACAATAATATTTTCTAATCTTTAGTGAAGTTTTTATTTATATGCTTTATTAATAATAATTATAAAAATACCTTTTTAAACATAATATAGAGAGAAAGTTCACCTGATATTCAATTGTTTTAATACATTTTATTTGCGAGTATTTTTTTTTTTTATCTTACTTAAGGGATTTCAAATCAATATTTTGTAAAAGTCTTTTTAGGCATCTTTTAGGAACTGAGAAAATTTAATTAATTATGAATAAAAGATAAAAATAGATTTTATAATACAAGAAACTAAAAGTAATGGAATTTTTGACAAATCTAAATAAGGAAAAGCATAAAAAGATTTCGTTTCAATTGATAAAAACAATTTGTACTTTAACATGCACAAATTACATCGGAACAACATTTTAATAGAAAGCAACATTTTTTTTTATTACATCTTGCTTAAAATATCTTTGGATATTATTTTCTTTCTGTTTCTTTCAAACCATCATCAAAATTTTCACATTAACTGTAAATTTATTAAATTTAAAGATGAGCAGTATAATGATACGTGACAAATATTCATTTTCTTATTCTGATCCTTTATTGAGGCATATGTGTAATTCAAATTCTAAATTGAATTTATCCTAACTGGAAAAAAATTAAATACTGCCCAAGAACTATTTTATAAATTGAATATGATATTTCATGATATTTAGGATATTTTATTATACTTAATGATATTTTATATAGTGTATATGACTTTATTGTTAATTCTCCAACAATGAAAATTATATAAACTTGCCATATTCCAGGAATGAAATGTATTTTGTTGTATTTAATATCACATGTTTGTGCATGATGTAAGATTGTGCAGGTCACTATCTAAAATGATGTATATGTTGTAATAATTAATTATAAATATATATAGTAAAATTAATTATAAAGCACTATTTACAAAAAAAACAAATATTGTCCAAGGCAAAAATTGTGTAAAACAAGATCAATAAATAAACTAAAGTTTAGATTAGATATTAGATAAACTAAAGTTTCAAAAGAAAGTTAATATTTTATTCAATCATATATTCATGTACATCCAACGTATTTGAAGCAATTAATTCCAGCTGCTAGACCACAAAAATCGACCACAAAATTATGGACAAAGATAATAAGAAGAAAAAAAAATAAATAAATAAGAAAAAAAGGAAGGAGATATTACATAAGAGATAAAAATAGGTATATAACTAGAAAATGGTATTCACATCAAAAATTTTTGATTTTGCAATTTGAAGTCTAATAATGAAAAGAAAAATTGTTTCAAATATAGTGTGCCCTAGAGATATGCTGTTGACCCACTTAAATTATATACATTATAATACAAAAATTTTTTGATACATCATAGATTATTTTGTAAAACAAATTACTTAAATACACATACTAAATAGCAATGAATATGACTTTCACTCTTGAATGAAAGTCCAATACAGTTTTTTTTCCCTCTTTCAGCTATGCTGAATAATAAACGCGGGGCCATTTTGACAAGAGAGCACGACATATCTTTCTATTCAAATCATACAATATCATTACATTATTTGTATCAAATCCTCCATGGAATATCTATCTACTCCTTTCTCAACATCATAAAACAGTACACGATGAAGCAAATAATAGAAATACCGTTATATACCTTGACAGTATGGTATACCTTTTTTTGTTTCCTTACAAAATTATTAAGGACGTGATATATTATTTCATAACAAGTAACAAGAGAATCATTTCTCATCCTTTGATTACAATACAAACAGGAATAGTGCTTACAAGGAGAAAAAATGTGCAATACAAAAAAAATAATAGGAATTCAGCCTTCTCAATAATGTAAATATATATCATCACACTATGGAATGGCTTTCTATGCATCTCATGATATCAGTTAAAACACACAATATTATTGCACAGGTAATAACATATTAAATATAACACATCTTTCTATTAATTTTAAAGCGTAAATTTTATAAGCAATAGACAAAAACAGAAAAATAAAGAAGCAAAGTTATAAAAATAAGTAAAGTATGTAGTATTAAAACCCAGTAATATTAGAAGTTCGCTGCCAGCTATACTCAAGAAATACAGTTATCTTAATAAGATAATAGGTTACAACTTTATTTTGCACTTATAATATCGTTTAAAGGGGTATACTATCATCAGACGGGAACATTATATGTATTTTCATTCCGTCTTCGATATCATAACAGGATCCAGCTTTAATTTAATTAAAAAAGTGCGTATTTAAATATTAGAAAAATATTTGATTCAATTTTTTTCTATTGTATTGCAGACAAGAAGGTATCTTTTGTCAGCAACGTAGTATCCTAGAACCAATCTATGTAATTTTTTTTTCTTTTTGGTATTTATTTCCCCAGACTTGATCCATGTTAAAACTACCCGGAACAAAATAGTTGTTGGTAAGTGATACATTAAATACGTAAATGTGTTTGTATTAACACATATTTGTGCACATGTATTTCAAAAGAATTGTTATATAAAATTATTTAATTAGTCCCGTTTCCCTTTGCTTTGTACAAAACTCGAACCAAATATTTAAAATATATATTAATATCACTCATCGAATTATTTGCTTTTTTTATTATATTATTTATTAGTATAAATTATCATGATACATAAAGATTGGTCGGGTTTGGTTTGTCGCTCTACGGTCATCTTATGCACACGATAGACCAAACAGACCGGGACCTACAGTTTAAAGTGGATTCCGAACCACTACAAACATCCATGGCACCGCCGGGACTCGAACCCGAAACCTGTGGTACCGAGGATACATAAAGAAATATGATCTTAGATAATTCTAAAGGTTTATCTCTTTAATGTTCCCTAGCAAATTTAATATATATTCATGGGGTTCAGTGGTCTTCACAAGTTTGTAGTTTGTGCATCCCTACGCCAAAGAATGTTATATATAAAAGAAAAAGAGGCAAAAAGTGAGTAGACCGCAGCCTGTAAAAATCAAAATACAAACAAAAAAAAGTAACTCAATTTGATATTAATTATAGTTCATCAAATTTTACTGAAACTTTAAGAACAATTAAATATTTCACCTAATCATACAATTTACCTGAAGCAAATTGGATGATTTGCTTATAGGCAATAAAAGGAATTTGGATAGTTTGGAATGTCCTATCTGCTTTACAATATCATACAAAGCGCACACTGTCATTCGAAAACCTGTTATTATTAAGAAAAAGAAGCAAATATTCAGCAATATACATTCTATAAAAATTACAAAATATAAGCATAAGTAACCTAACAACACAACATTAACTCCAGTTCGCCACATTTAACTAAAGCTACAAAAATAAATTTATATTTCACCTAATCATCCAGTATGCCAAAAGAAACTAATTAAAGTTACTATCCAGGAAATCCGTTTCATAATAACAATTAATGTCACAGTTAACATTTGAATTCATTTTCATTTGTACGTAATAAGAAATAAAGATATTTTAAAGAGATAGTTTGACATATCTTTATGTTCCTTATAATGTCATGGCATAATTTATAGAAAACTTTCTTTCAATTTCATTCACTACATCATTAAGTTTTCAGCAGAAAAAAAAATAATACTGAGAACAGCAAATGACATAAATGCATCTATATCGAAGCCTGATGGAACATTTAATTTTACTCAGAATATCCTTTAAGACGTATGATGTTATTTCATAACAAGTGGTATGACAATTATTTCCCAGCTTTTGGATCTCCTTAAAATATCATAAAACGTTTAAAAAAAGGAAGGAAAGGCAAATTTGTAGTTCAAAAAATAAATGAAATTCGGCCATTTCAACAATAATGTCCTTCTGTACCTTTTACAATATCATTTAAAGTACACAATTTCATTACAAATAAGAGAAAGAAGTAAAATGTAAATAGTGATAAGTTAATAAAAATACAAAATCATTTAAGGAGTATGATGTTAATTCATAACAAATGATATGAGAGTAATTTCCCAGCTTTTGAACCTCCTTACATCATAAGACGTTTAAAGAAAGAAAAGACAAATTTGAAGTTCAAAAAAAAAATGCCCATCGCAACAAAATATCCTTCGGTACCCCTTTCAATACCATTTAAAATACATGATTTCATTCCAAAACTTATTATAAATATGAGAAAGAAGCGAAATGTAAATATTTGTAATTTAATAAAAATACAAAATCATTTAAGGAGTATGATATTAATTCATAACAAGTCGTATGAGAATTATTTCGCAGCTTTTGGATATTTTTACAATATCATAAAACTTTTTAAAAAAAGGAGGAAAGATATATTTGCAGTTCAAAAAATAACAGAAATTTGGACAACTCAACAATATTATCTTTCGGTACCCCTTACAATACCATTCAAAGCACACACAATTTCATTCCATAACTTATTACAAATACGATAAAGAATCGAAATGTAAATAATGATAAGTTTATGAAATACAAAATATAAGCAAACATGATTAACTCAATTGAATATCAACTCGGTTCCAACCAAGTTTTAATAAAGCTTCAAAAATAAGTAAGCATTTCGACCAATCACCCAATTTGCCTGAAGCAAATGAATAGAGTTACTACCCAAGAAATCCGTGTCCTAAATAACAATTAATGACACACACTCTGGAGTTAAAACCCGAGGCAGTTAGTTCACTTTCAAGCCGTACTTAATAAGAAATACAGCCATCTTAACGAGATAGCATGGTGCATCTTTCTGTTCCCCCTCAACAATAACGAGTAGAGTCGCTGAGGCAGAAATGGCCCTCGTGATAGGCAACTAAATATCTAATTTTAAACAATGAGCGCCGGTCCACGTCGATGCATAACTTCCGTCATTACTCATACGCTGATGCGATGTCAAACAATATTAGCTTGATTTATAATGCTTCAAAACGTCTCATAAAGCGTGAAAGAAATATGATGTCGTCCAAATTGCTACAACGCATTGGAAAGGGTTACAGCAGGGTTAAGCATTAAAATTTGTCTCGGGCCCAGAGAAAAGGGGGATTCTCATTCATTATAGTGACTTCCAGAGATTGCTGGAAACCTAACTAACAGCGATAAAAATGATGCTTTTGTATCGTACTCAATAAATGCTGCCGGTGATCTATGGATAGATGGCTGCATGTGTGTGTGGATTCTTCATAGAAATGGTGAAAAGGGATCTTAATGATGTTAGTGCAATGACAAGTAAATATGATAGGTTGAATTTTAATAAATAATTAGGAATAAGCTCTAATTTCATGACACTATAAAGCTGATTTTATTTTCCAAGACAGTAATTAACATGAAATATATTTCAAACATGAACAATTATTTAAAGCTTAATATAAAAACCAAGACGTGTTTTTTGTTGCTATTGTAGAACATTGAAATGGAAAAGAAAAATAAATGAGTAAAGAGAAAATATGATAGTAACTTTAAACTAAACCAATAAAATTCACGTTTACTTTGCTTTGAATTCAATGTAATTTTTATCTAGCGGTTAAAAAAAAAACAATTTAAGTTTAAAATAATTTTTCGTTAAAATAAAACAGTAATTTCTAATAGTAAAATTTTGCTTTGAAAATTATTATTTCAAGAATTGTTTGATTTTATTATGGATAAGTGCCAGTATTAACCAACAAATTGCGCTTATAATTACATGTTCATACCATTTTAGATTAGTATAACCTTCTAACGATATTTGTCAAAGTTTCATAATATTTCGATCATTTGTCGTCAAACTATAGTAACTTCAGTGACGCTACTTTTCTAATACTCAAAACAATAGAAAAAATTCAGTTTCTTGTGTTGATAAAATATTGTTTTTTAATGGAAAAAATATTGTTTAATCTCAGAAATGAATTGAAAAATGTTAACTGTACTCTACTCCGTCGAAAATAACCATTTGTTGGTGGAATGCTGAATTTAAAACACTATCATACAGAGACAAATGATGCTGTGCTCTCTAGTCATCCGAATGAGGCTGTTACCTCAGAAAACATTAAACAAAATCTCAAAATCATGATGAATATTCGCAAAGAGAAGTTGCTTGAGATAGCTGACATCCTGAAGATGTTATTTGGTAATTATTATGCTATATTCCAGGAATATTTGAGCATGTAAAATCTTATTTCCAAATGGGCGCCTCGTTCGCTCAGTAGGAAAAACAACAACGTATTGATGATTCAGAGCGCTGTTTGGTTCTATTTACGTGAAATAAAACAGGAATTTTTGCGTTGGTATGGGATAATGGATGAAACATGGATCCAGCACTACACTCTGGAATCAAATCGGCAATCAGCTGAATGAAGAGCAGTCGCTGAAAGCCGTCCAAAGTGACCAAAGATGCAACAGTCGGCCGGAAATAAAATAGCCTTTCGTATTTTGAGGTGAGCATGATATAGCACTGCTTGTTCTGCGAATTTTTTTAACATACCTTCATTATGAGTTTAACGAAAGTAGACTTTTTGAAATTAATTAAAGTTGGTTAGTATAGTTCTAATGCTTTCAATAAAAAAGAAGACATTTTAAAAAAAAATTCAGTTTCGATTATAATTTTTATTTATTAACATTTCACAACGTAAATAATATATATTTATAAATATTTCTGTTTACTAAATAACAAAATGAAGTATATATATATATATTCTTTTTAATGCTTTTAGCAGGATTACATACCTATTATTGACAATTAAAACTTAAGAAAGCATTCTGTAAAATTAATCTTCGGTTAGTTTTTTTTATTTAAATTTAATACCAAATTAACAAAAATTTATGTTCATTATTTAATTTTTAAATTCCTTTTTAGTATTGATATCTTAATGAAACTCGTAAATCCTAATACTGAATTGAAATTCATTTCTCATATTACATTATTTCAAAAATAATCGTTAACATAAATTGTACCACATTAGCATAGTTAAGATGAAAGCATAATTTTACGTAACGTAAAATAGGGATAAATACATTTAAGTCTTTAAATAAATCCATATACGTCTTAAAAAAATTAAATAAATATTTAGTAGACATGTAATGAAGAATGATATTAGAGATTACATAATTAGTTCATAAAAGTAGTATTTCAGAAATGAAATATTTTATTCTACATTTTCATTCATTTTAAATGTAAAAAAATACAATTTTATTTAATTGTAATAAATTATGAAAATTATGAATTTATGAAAATCTAAGAAATGTTATACAAGCACTTATCAATTACACATATCTTAACCATGATTCTCCTATATAAAACCTTTCTAATATTAAAATCTTCAGTATGATGTAAATTAAATAAAAAATGAACAATATTGGAACTATTTGTAGATAAAGTTTGTCAAACATTTACAGATGGGAAATTAAATTTCAAAATCCCCAAAAATTTAACCTAATAAAAATATATGGTTTTGAATTAAATATGTTTATAATAATAATTAATTTCATATTTAGATTGGCGTTACTAAAAAATCTTAATAAACAAAAGTAGTTTATTTAATGAAAAACAGATCAGTACATTTTCTTTAAAATAGTTATCCTAAATCAAAAATTGTAATTAAATTGTTAATTAAAAATTCAAAAATTATTTTTAAAGGACAGCTAATTCACTTGCAGGAAAAGTGGTACAAATCAAAATACTACATTTTATTTTTCATTAACTGATAAAATTTGTATACGAATTTTTTAAAAATACAATGAAAACATTTACTGAATTAACTTTTAAGATGCATTCATCGATATTTTTCTTTTAGTGATAACTTACCTATTCTTTCCAATTTCTTGGTAAATTGGAAGCTCTTGATTTGTACCACTTATATTGCAAGTGAAAAGTTTATAAACTGGTAGATTGTTTCTGTAAAATTGTATTACAAACAAAAAAGTTTTGATTAACACATTTTAATCGAAATTTAAGAAACACGATAACCAGTGGAAGATTTCTGTTTATTTTTGGAGTTTATAGCGAGAGTAAATAATTTCTCCCAAACATACGCATAATGATAAAACGTATCCAATCATTAAAATCATAAAAGGGCCGGAAATATCATCTAAAGAAAGCGCGTGGTCGTTCTTACAATCTAAATCTGTCTTCGATGCTCGATACCAAGATTTATAAATCTCGTCATCGAAAATACGTTTAAACAATCCAAATTGATTAACTAATCCCATACCAAAATTTAAAGATTCTTTGCAACAAAAGTTTTTGTTCATTATCATTCCAACCTTCATGTATTTCCACACATCGTCAGAAATAAATTTTGTAGCCAAAGGAGCTTGTCCGAAATTGAAATTAAAAGTCACTCTATTAGCCATAATAGCAGTGTTATTCGCAAAATTCTTTTCCTCAAACAAGTTGTTAACTGTGGCATACCATCCATTTTTGTCAGCTTTTTTAGCAATACTAATAAGATCACCCTTTCCGCTTTGCAACATGTCAGGTATGAACGCTGAACCTTTTGGAAACATTGTCTTGTATTCACCTTTTCTCACAGCGACTGCTAGTTCTCGAAAGTTTGTAGGTGCAGAATTATAGAGTGGTACAGCGAGTAGAGAAGCCAAAACAGCAGAATAGCTGGAGGACACTAAATAGGAAAAATACCACCAGCTTCCTTGTAGAACTTTACTTTTAAATTCTCTTTCAGTAACTGATTGGCCGAATAGATTTCCGAATGTCTTCGATAAAGCATGTGAATAAGAACGTTTAGAACATGTTAATTTAATGAAAATAAGAGGCATGATGAACATCAAAACTGAAATTCCTATCCATGTATAGACGTCGAAAGGATGTGTATAAACAAAAGCCCTAGGAGCTAGATCAGGAAATTTGATGGCAAATGTACGTTCATTAACGAAATAGGATTCAGTAAAATCTACAACTTCTTGTCTTTCTTGAGTAATACCAGTGAGACCCAAGGCCAGATCAGCTTGTCCTCGATTAACAAGACCAATCATTCCAGTCCAAGATCCATTGTCGGTTTTACTTCCCCACTGCTTATCTGGTGGTGTCATTAACGTGTATGTAAATTGAAGAATTTGCGATAATTCTTCAAGAAGCCTGCCTTCTATACCTCCTGGTTTCACATCACCATCTTTCCCACTTGGAAATTGAAATACTTGTGACATCTCCAATGATGCCACAATTATGTTATGCTGCATGGTACGATAAATATATCCTGTTATATTTCAAGCGTTCCTTTAGGAATTATAAATAAATACTTTAGCAACCTTCTTCTTTAATATTTGCTTACTTGAGTGAGTTATTCGATTCAAAACGAATTTATAGCTTGGAATTCTATGCAACTGTTGCTGTTTAAATTGGCATTGTGATTTTTTCTTGTCATTATGCCTCCTTTGAATTTCTTTAATAATCTAAACATTCATTATTATAAATAAATAAATTATGTGTAGGATTTGTGTAACAATGTGATACTTACCTGTATGTTGCAAGCTTCTGATTTCTACTATTCAGTTACTACGGTTACGGTGGTAAACATTTTTATTTTCATTAAGAATGAGGGCAGTGGTTAAATAAAGCAGACAAAGTCCTTTCAAGTTTCCCTATTCGTTTCAAACTACCCCCAAATGTAAAAACTTTTCTATCCATAAATTACCATGATAATAAAACAGAAAAAGATCTCAAAATAAATAAATACATGATTTGCTCATGGTTAACTTTGTAGCATATATTATTTGACTTACTCAAGTATATTTTATCTGTCTGGGGCTCGAATGGCACAAAAGGGCTTGAAATAATTTCAGTTAAAATATTTATCCATCTTTATTACCTCTGGTAAACAGAAAATTGCACGAATTCACTTAAAGTAATCCTTAACGCGATATTGATATCAATTAACATTACATAACCATTTACAATAAAACAACTTATCGATGTAAACATATTTCCACAGTTGCAAAATGTTTAACATGAAATTGTTTCCCAACGTTTAAAAGAAAATTAAAAGTTTTTTTTTTTTTACATTTGTAATCACTTTATAGCAAGATTAATATTTGGAATCCAAAATCAATTTTATATTACGAAAAATTACTGGAAATCTGTCAAAATATAGAAACATTTGTGTTTATTGTTTTATTAGTAAAGTTCTTAGTATTTAAAACAATTTTTCGAAATGGTTAATTTACACATTACTTTTATTCTGTATGAGATATAAATATGGTCACTTATTTATTTCAAAAAAAGTTAATAATGTTACTTTCTTTCATTAATTACTAATTCTGATCCCAATATAATATAAAAAAATCAAAAACAGATAGTTTTGCATCATGCCTGTGGCATAAAAATTTCTTCAATAAATTCTTCAAAATATGCAAAAAGTCTCCTTAATGACTTCCTTAAAATTAATAACTTGTTTCTTCTCATTTTTTTACGGTTTCTATTTCAAGTTCTTAAATACTTATAATTATAATACATACCAAATTCACTTTAGCTTAAGGTTTCAGTTTTGTTTCGTATTTTTTAATGCCGCAATTAGCACATGAAACACCGATATAATTGACTTACATATTTAAAACCATTTATGATATCCTGACCAGTTCGTAATGTTTCATTTTTTTAGGAACCTTGAAGGAGAATAATTTATCCGACTCTTAGCTCAATGATTACATGCGGTTTTGGTGAGTTTCCTGTAAATAGTTGTTTAGTATAGTTTAATTTAATTTAAATGATCTTTTTCAAAATTATTCATCTTTTAATTGCTAGCTGGATTAATTTACCTTCAAACATGCTCTAGTTTGATAAAAACACTTAATAAATTGACTTGCTAAATAAAATACTGGTGAAATACCGGACTTGATGGCCGAGTGACTAGAAGTGATTAACCATGGTGGGCCAAGGTCGTCTGCCTATTGAAAGATTTCAAGACAAGAGATGCTTTCTTTTTAAGAGGTAGGATTACCAACCTTACTTTTAATAGTCATATTAGACCTCGACCTAAAGTTTAAAGTGGATTTGAAACTATGCACTGAAGTGACAAAAGTCATGGGATAGCAATATGCAAATTTTCAGATGGCAGTAGCATCGCGTAGAACAGGTATAAATGCGCAGTGCTTTCGCAGAGCTTTCATTTCTGTTCAAGTTATTCATGTGAAGAAGTTTTGACGTGATGATGACCGCACGACGGGAATTAACAGACTTTGAACGCGGAATGTTAGTTGGAGCTAGACGCATGGGTCATGCCATTTCGGAAATCGTTAGGGAATTCAACATTCCTAGATCCACTGTGTCAAGAGTGTGCCGAGAGTATGAAATTTCAGGCATGACATCCCACCATGGACAGCGCAGTGGTCGACCGCCTGCACTTGCATGCAGCGACTCTCGTGGGCACGTGAGCATATCGGTTGGTTCCTAGATGAATGGAAAACCGAGGCCTGGTCCGATGAGTCACGATTTCAGTTGGTAAGAGCTGATGGTAGGGTTCGAGTGTGGCGCAGACCCCACGAAGCCATGGACCCAAACTGTCAGCAAGGCACTGTTCAAGCTGGTGGTTTCTCCGTAATGGTGTGGGCTGTTTTTTCATGGCATGGAATTGGTCCTCTGGTGCGACTGGACCGAACATTGACTGGAAATGCTTATGTTCAGCTACTTGGAGATCACTTGCAGCCATTCATGGACTTCATGTACCCAAACAACGATGGGATTTTTATGGATGACAATGCGCCATGTCACCGGGCCACAACTGTTCGCGATTGGTTTGAAGAACATTCTGGACAATTCCAACGAATGATCTGGCCACCTAGATCGCCCGACATGAATCCCATCGAGCATTTATGGGACATCATCGAGAGGTCTGTTCGTGCCCAAAATCCTTCACCATCAACGCTTTCACAATTATGGACGTCTATCGAGACAGCATGGCTCAATATTCCTGCAGAAGACTTCCAACGACTTGTTGAGTCCATGCCACGTCGAGTTGCTGCACTTCGCCGGGCGAAAGGAGGGCCGACACGATATTAAGAGGTAACCCATGACTTTTGTCACTTCAGTGTAAAATAACCAATAAATATGCCATGGCACAGAAACCTGTGGCTCCGAGCGCCAGAGTGCTAATCACTCGGCCGTCAGGCCCAGGGATTAGTTTAAATAAAATTCTAACTAAGAAAGCATTATAGAATCAACCTATCGATAAATTGACGACAAACGTTGGGATAATTTTAATAACAAATTTAGTAACTTATAAAGCAAATCAGGAAAATCTGTCGATAGATTTCGTATAATGTCTAGCAGTTTAGCTCGAGACATTTATGAAAAATCAAGAAACCTTTCTCGAATGTTGTCCATCATTTAATCAGTCTTATAAAAGTTTTTTAAAGTAGTCTTTAAGCTTTAATGTTTCCCGTGTGGATCCGGGTTAGAATAGCCCACCGTTCTCCATGCTTGTCATAAAAGGCGACTAAAATAAGTACCCAGTGCCCGGGGGTAAAACCAGATGATGTAAATCGAGATTTCTCCCTTCGGGTGCCCTATGTCTTTGTACTGCAAGGTCAAGGATAAAATGAATCTGCATGTTTTATCCTTTGTCATGACTCGTCAGTTTAAAATACACATTCATGGACTTGCTCTAGATCAGGCATGGGCAAACTTTTTCGGTCGCGGGCAGAAATCGAAAAAAAAAAAGCCAAGATACACTTAAAGATGCGGGCCAAGATAAATTTTTCTAAAATTTAAAAAACGGTATACAAGTATTACAATTTAAATAGGCTAATGAGACGAATGAAATTGCGATTTCATTTTTTAAAAGTTTCTTATATTGAGGTTAGAAGTGAGATGGACTGATTCTAAGGAACGAGGATAAATACTCATCTGAATATTCTGAAATAGTTCTTTCTAAGGTTCATAGTTGAAAATTCTTGCTCACATATATAAGATGGAGCAAACATAACATTGATTTTCTAGGCGTGAGATATTAAATTTGGGAAGCTTACTTTCGACAATGATTTGTAAAACTTATTGGCGCCAATCTACAGCTATAATTAACAAAGAAGTCATGCTTTTAACACTTCATCGATTGAAAGCTGTCTGTGCTTGCTATTTCCATCGATTTATGTTTTGTAGAACAAAAATAGTGAAAGGAAGAAAAAAAATAATATTTAATCAAAGTAGAAAAGGAGATTTATAGACAATATATAAATTCTATCCACGGGCCGGATAGAACCTGCCGGGGGGCCGGAGTTGGCCCGCGGGCCGTAGTTTGCCCATCCCTGCTCTAGATGTTGCTGTCGACCAAGTGGGATAAGAAACAGCACGCTTTAATGCAATAGAGAAGTTTGTGATTTTACTTGCAAGCTGTCCTTTTCATTCATGTTCAGTGTCGTTCAAAAAATTAGAATTTAAATAAAATAATTTTTTATCATGTGTAAGCAGGATATTAACCTGATAAGAGATCCCTGATCTCTTCAAAGAAAGTGAAGCCACAAAAGTCTGTAAGGTCTCCAAAAAAAGTAAATCTATTAAATAAGCGTATAAGTTATTATTTAAAAATATTATCTTCGTGCAACACTAGAAACACTTATTTCAAAAACTTTTATTTAAAAATATTATCTTCGTGCAACACTAGAAACATTTATTTCAAAAACTCTTATTTAAAAATATTATCTTCGTGCAACACTAGAAACACTTATTTCAAAAACTTTTATTTAAAAATATTATCTTCGTGCAACACTAGAAACACTTATTTCAAAAACTTTTATTTAAAAATATTATCTTCGTGCAACACTAGAAACACCCATTTCAGAAACTTTTATTTAAAATAACCGGTTGATAAGATTATCTGCCATAATCACTGTCAACTTTACTCGTTTTATAACAGTGACTATAGTACCCACCATCAGTGAGAATCGAACACTAGTTTTCTTGCACGCTAGCTACCGCGTGGCAGAGATATTTAAATGTTATTTACCGAATAAATATCATATGGTTTCATTCAAGAATGCATTGAACATAATAAAGAAGAAAACACCACACTAAAATCATGCAATAATAACAAGTAATACCCTAAAAGCTCCAAAAATTTTGCAAATATTTAATCGTTATGAAAAGGATAAATATTTACGTATTTTCGTGCATAATAAAATACTTTTATTTCAATATGCTGCTTAGAAAAAAATGATAAGGCATTAAGCTCTTTTATTCAGTGAAACTACATTCACGCCATGTTGTGTTTGAGCAAGGAAACAGAGAGATTCTGAAATCTATATGTCAACACAATTTTTTCTCAGTAATCACGTTATTGATTGAAAGCCTTTTTTATGCGTTCACAAAATCATTAGAGCAATTTTAGTTAATGCATGTATTTTGTGTATTGTGTAACAATACTATCATTTAAGTATTTATTTTTCATGGATACATTTTTTAGTTTTTTGGGGGAAATAAACATATCGAGGCTTATTAAACCCTTTGGAAATGCTTAGGAAAATAATTTTACGTTTAAATAATTACTTAACGTACTATAACTGATCAATCGAAAATATTGATTGAAGCTGGTATGCAGTAATACATTGAAACTTAAAAAATTATGTTTGCTACATTTGATACATAATAGAAACCTCTATGGAGTGTAATTTGAATTCATTTTTTTTTTCTTTTTTTGCACTGTAACCCATCTCCAAATAGACTTCTTAGTTTTAATATGCTTGCATGAACATTTATGTAAATTTTTAATATTGAATACTTTTGAAATATCTACGATTTCATGGCTCATCTTGATATAAATGTATGATCTTATTCAATTTATATGAATAGGATTGGCTTTGGTGTGAATAGCTTGGGTTTTGCTAATATCATAGTTAATTCTATATGAAAAAAAGGATAAAACAAATCATTAATTTCGAGTTTAATTTGAAACTCATTTTACTAATAAAGATAAGTATATTTATATTTAAAAAGATGAGATGAAATCTTGTATTGAATTTAAATTTCGCACTTAACAATAACATGCATTTTAAATTGATTGCAAAAAGTAATAAGTCAATTTAGAATTGATTAATGTAGTTTCAATGATTTCAGTGGAAACAATATGAGATTTTAATATTCTCATTAGGGTAAAATAGAAAAATAAAATGAAGAATACTTAAATGTAGTAAGAATACTTAATGTAAGTTGAAAAATACCTTTCAATTGAAGTCTAGGAGAAATGTACCAATTCCCAAATTATCTCTTCACAGAATGTAAAGACTCCTTTTCATTTTCAATCATTTTAAATTATGTAAATTATCTTAAAAAATGGTGTAAATAACTACCTACAATAAAATTTTATTGTTTATTATATGATAAATAAGTTATAGTTCTTGTTGTTAACAATGGATCCCATTTTTTTAAAAGATATCACTAACAATTAAAAAAAGCAGTGTTGTTAAAAAGAATTATTATTTTTTAAATCTATTTGAGCAATTTTTGTTTATTTAGCGATATTTATTTGCTGGCAATAAAACAATGGTAATTTCTTAAATGACTATGCTAACAACATTTGTTGTAGGAGTATGTCTGCAAATTCTATGCTGTGATATTAAATTTGTTTTGATTTTTTTATCACTGTTCCTGAATATTGAATATATTTTAATGATAAAACTAATTATATCATAGAGTTAGGGTGAACCAATGAAATTGAAGACTATTGTTACTTTTTCCACCAAACCAAAAATAATACCACTTGTGTATCCAAAATCTTTTTGTATGTTATGCGAAGTTCTGGGCATCGAAATTGGCTGGGTTTCTTTTGAAGAGGCAAGATTGGAGCAGGTGAGACTTAATACAGTTAAGAAAACTAAAAGATCTACAACATCTACTATTAATACTAGAGATATCGGTAAAATCACAGATTAGGGGCCGTTGGGATTTGGGGTCTAAAAATATTTTCGCCAAAGTGCGCCAAGAAATGGGTTGCGATTGTAAGTGAAGTGAATTGTAAACAGCACAAGAATCCGGGTTACCACATTTTTCGACTTATTGCACAATTAGAGTGACAAAAATGTCGCCAAATCTCACAATAAATAAATTGTTATATCAATATTTTATCCCTACTTCCCGATTTTGCGATTTGCGCAAAATAATCTAGATGGCTTATAAAGCTTTAGGTCTAAAAGTCATATTGCACTAAGTTAATGATAAAATTAAACTTAATTTTAATCTAATTGTAAAAAAACTATTAGTTACTTGCAATTTAAAGAGAAATCCTGTGTACTTTTAAAGACACTTAGCAAAAAAAAAAAGAAAGGACTGAATATAAAACCTTCACATAAAGCATAACAAAATTCAATAGTTTATAAATTTGGTAAGATTAAGTTCATTAATTTTTAAGACTATTTTAACTAAGACAAATTTACTTCAAGATTTGGACGAAATTTTAATTAAGACAAATTTATTTCAAGATAAAAATGACAATAAAAAAATGTCTTTATGAATATCAAAAATCAGTTTAGAAAAAAAAAACATTCTGCTTGATTTTAAAATGTCTATCAAAAGATCAAATTATTTTCTTAAATGTAATGTAATTGTATTGAATAACCATCATTTCAAGTGAATATTGGAAAAAAATAAATTAAGAAATTCTATAAATATAATAAAATTGGATTATATTAGTACATGAATTATACCTCAGTTAACATCGATGACGAACACCCCCGATATGAAATTATATCTTTAAATGGATTTAATTACATTTTAGAGGATTTTAACGAAGCATTAACAAGAGTAATTGATATATATGTTACATAATTTTATCATTAAATAAGAATAAAAGGGCAACTATTGCTATATTTTACACTATTTCAAAAAAATATCGAAACGAAATATTAGCGAAACAAGTATATAAATAAAAAAATTTTAAAGCCAATTCCAACTTTTTTTTTCACTCTATTGCAGAAAGTCCTTTATAAAATTTATTTTCATTCATTTTTCTAAGTTTTTCTGGAGCCCTCTATTGGATGCAACACATGCAACTTAAATCTAAAAAAAAAAAAACTAAAATTAATGAATGAATTAATACTTGAAAAAACTGTATTAACATCAAGTGCCACTCACTACAAGTTCAAGAGAAATGTATTTGAACATGAGTGGATGAATAAAAAGTATTTTATTAACGATTGAAAATTTGAACAAGATATATATAGGGAGAATGTGAACTAATAGAAGGAATTGAAAAAGCGACTTCATAACCTGATAAATTGCACTAGCCTTACAGCTTTTTATGTACTGTAATTTTTTATTTACAATTTAGTCAAATAAATATAACCAGACAACTTACAGATATAAAAGAATTTTTTAAAAGGCATTTGATCGGTTTACAACATCTTAAATTTCAAAAAATCAGCGACAAAAAAAAATTGGCAATATAAAAAAGTCTTTCTGAAAAAAGAAAGAAAAAATGACTGGATTATAGCATTTTTCATCATTCATAAAACTATTGGCAAGATATGCTGAAAAGTAAAAGAATATCAAATAGAATATACTTGATCTTTATTTGAACAATTTAAACGATTTTAAAGAAATATCGACAAGAAAAATTTTCTTCTATGTCAAAAAACTGGATAAATAACTATTATTTTCAATAACTGTCTGAAAGAAAGGCTGCCAAAAAAGCCAGTACTGCCATGTTTTCAAGTAGAATAAAATTGAATGAAATCACAAAATTTTACATGTTGTAACGATATACTAGTATAAGCGAGAAAAACTGACGAATTTAAAATTATTTTTTTACTGTTATGAAACGGAATTGAAATACGCATACATATATTATACAAGTATATGAGAATATATGAATATATTATATAAATTTGTCTTGAATAATGATATTTTTAAGATAAATTTGTTAAGATAACATTATATACGATAAATTAAATATATTATTATATATTTTAGTTAATAAATACTTTTTATAGTTCAATTTTATATATTTATTTAAAAATATTTAAGATGAAAGTCATTCGCATTTAAAAAAAAACCTTTCCTATCCTAAAAATTACGAAAAAAGTTTTAAATATGAAAGAAAATTTCATAAAAATAAAATGCACTGATTTTTTTTATTTGTGGACAGACGCACCCTTAATTTTCACCAATTTAATGATTCTTTAAATAAAATTCACATAAGTTTTATATAAAATTCAGTCTTTCGTGATATGTTTTATGTAAAATGATAGTTTTATGTAAAAAACTGACTGTAAAATTTTAACTTATTTTTTCAAGAAATAAATTTAAGCACTTATAAACTAAATATTTCTTTATAAGTATCATTGTTTCTTTCCTTTTATTAAGGGGGAGGTGAGTGATACTTATATTCTAAGATTTTTTGTATCAACATTTTAAATTATTGGCATTTATTGGCCACTATTTTGGTATAACATCAACTTTTAGAACTATATGGACGGAAGTAAGTTTTATTTGAATATTAGCGCTAAATATGTACTTATGAAAATTCTTAAAATTTCACAAGTCAAAATTCTGGCAATCAAACTGATTATTCGTGGGAGATTTACTATCAAAGTAACCATTTAATCTATTCGATCAATGTATTTCAAACTTTTCCTAGCATTTGATCATTGTGATATACATATGTGTAGTTGATAGATTTAAATATTGCGTTAGTTATCAACACTGTTTAATAGATTTATAGTAACTATTGCGTTAGTTAACAAGCGTTGCTAAATAACCACGATGAGACATAAATATAAACTTATACAAAGTAATTTTTAACTTGTGAAAAAAATTTAAGAATGGTATTATAAAACACACTAAACTAAACATTTTTTTTGTAAACATAGAATGAATCTTTTAAATAATTTTAAAGCCACTGCTTGCTAACGCCTTTAATAGTATAAGACCTTATGCTTTAATATGATATTAGTAGACACAATTGAAAATCCTATATAAGAATGGTAACTGCTTGTAAACTGTTTAAATAAAGTAAAAGGAATTACAGTATTCATCAAGATGCGGTATTGCAATGAAATTTAAGGTGCATTCAGAATGACAGAAAAATAAATATGTCCAAATTGAACTTTCAACTGTTAACGAAAACATGTTTTGGAAAGTTCCATTTAGATAAGAGGAGGATTTAATATAAATCCCCAAATTGGCATTCAAGGCTGTCATTTCAGAGTTCACGACAATGAATAAAATGTTGTTACTCAATTCGAAGTCTGCTGGTGTAGTGCTTAACTAATACGCTGCAGGCACGAGTCTTGCAACGGTGTCTTCCATTTAATCCTTATGTGTCTCATGGTTTCACGTATCACTGTAACACTTTAGTTTTGAAAAAAACATGCGTTTTCTTGGACTAAATTACTATTGAAACCTGATAGCCTATCAGCTCAACATCCGTTGCTGTTTCTTTTCACTAGAAATTATATCTGCTTTCGACAAATTCTTGACAATGATGTTCTGGAGATGTGCAACTACTCCAGAACGAAAGAAATGACAACTCATACCTTTTGAATGTATTTTGAAAGTTCTCTTTTCTGACCAGTCTCTTTCTTAATTACTTTCTAAGCTAAATACCTTATGATTGGCACTTAAATTCCAATTGAAATATTAAATTCTATATCGCAAATATATAAATTGGAGAAAAGGCTTTGGTATTCGTTACAAAATGTGCATTTTAAACTTCTTATTTAAATGTTGGCACTATTTAAAATCCTTTATAAACTATTGGGAAACTGTAGAACAAATGGTTAGTTTTTTTAACAGTACATTTAAAATGGTGTGATAAACATCAAAACGCTTAATCGTTTCGTTAATTATATTCTCTAATCCATTTTTGTACAAAAATTCTAAGCAAAAATTGCTATTTTATTAATACTATATTTGTATGCAAATTAAGTGCTGTTAACATTTGGTATAGAATTTCAAAAATAAAAATTCAAAATAATTCATGTAGTAGAAATGCATTCGTAGTTTCAGTAGTACGGCACTCTAGCTAGAGTTCAAGGGTGCAAGATTTTGAATATTTTGGGGTGAAATACACTAAAATTTTGAAGAAAAAAATCTTTAAAATACAATTTTTTTTAATATAGTGGCTAGAGTTTATGCCGAAACTGTAGACCACTTAGCCGTATGGAACTTCGCCCGGGGTACACCACAAGTTAAATACTGCAAAGAAAAGAGTTTTTTCCCGCCAGTAAATAGTTTAGTTAAATAAAAAAAAACTTATATAAAAGACATATTTTATTTTGAATTGTTTATTATTCTGCATATAGAAATTATGGAGTCTTTCCTTGATTTACATATTATAATTTTCAGAAAGAAAACATTCTAAACGTAAAATGTTTTCAAAATATATTATTAAAAAAAAACAGAGATTCGTGATAAGCATATTTTCATGGAATTAAAGCTTGACTAGAGAATTTAAATGAACAAAAGCAGTTCATCGTGAAAGTTATGGTCCCAAAGTTTTATGGAGATATTTATTTTTGTATCTCTTTATGGAGCACGCAAACATACAACAACAACAACAAAAATGAATTGTGTTTTTGCAAAAAAAAGAGTGCAACAATGAGAATACATTAAAAAGAATGTTTCAATGATAGATAAAAATTTAAATGAATGTTAAAGCAGTTCTGTTCTTCACCATACAATGAAATGCATTTTCATGGAATAATGAGTGAAAGATTTTTATATCACTTTTCTTTTATTCGAATTCATGTATACGCAGGGAAAAAGTCATTTCACGTAGCTTATGTTTCGAAGAAAGTTCCATTCAAAATGCGTGTAGTAATGGAAAACAAAGGATTTGTTTTAAATAATGCTTTGCTTTTTCTGAAGAAGAGAGTCCAAATCTCATTTTTCTCACAAAAATTCCTGAATATATTTTCCCACGAAAAGAAGTTTGCTTTTTTGGGGAATTTTCATGAATATTTCCATTTCAAGTCCATTTTTAGATTTAGCACATTTTGTACTATAGAGCAGGAAAAGATTAGTAAGTCTGCTGTGTATACTAAAAACTGTAATGTAACTCTTACTTTGAGAAAAAACAATGTTTTTTGCTGATGTATAGGTGATTTAAAAAAAAATACAAAATTAATTTTTTATTATTATACAAATTCAAACGGAAAACATTGGCGTGTAACAAAACCCCATTTTTCAACGAAATGAAACATGGCGTTTAAACATGATTTCAAAATTCATTAAATTTTTAAATTTAATATATTTTCGTAAAACGTGTTTCTTGTATATTTTAGAAATGCAGTAAAGCAATTTAAATTAAAAATCCAAATTCGATTTTCAAAAATTTTTGAATAAATATAAACTGTAAAATATTTCGAAAAAATATTATTATTACATTCTAAATTTTTAAATAAGTCTCAAGATCAATTAAAACTTATTAGTAATGAAAATATTAATTTCATTCTCACAAATAAACATCGTAGAATCTCTAATTTATTTAAAGAACAGATTCTACTAAATATATATTGATGATATATTTGGAGGTTAAGTTTTTTTTTTTTTTTTTTTTTTTTTTTTTTTTTTGCGAGCTTCTGTGCCGAAAACTATATAGAAAATAACAGTAAAGAACTTTGCTCAGGGTATACCACAAGTTAAACACTGAAAAGAAACTGTTTTTTTTTTCCTCCAGTAAATAAGTGTAAGTTAAGTAAAAAATATGTATAAAAAGCATATATTATTTTGAATTGTTTATTATTCTGCATATAGAAATTATGGAGTCTTTCCTTGATTTACATATTGTAATTTTCAGAAAGAAAACATTCTAAACGTAAAATGTTTTCAAAATATATTATTAAAAAAAAAACAGAGATTCGTGATAAGCATATTTTCATGGAATTAAAGCTTGACTAGAGAATTTAAATGAACAAAAGCAGTTCATCGTGAAAGTTATGGTCCCAAAGTTTTATGGAGATATTTATTTCTGTATCTCTTTATGGAGCACGCAAACATACAACAACAAGAAAAAAATGAATTGTGTTTTTGCAAATAAAAGAATGCAACAATGAGAATACATTAAAAAGAATGTTTCAATGATAGATAAAAATTTAAATGAATGTTAAAGCAGTTCTGTTCTTCACCATACAATGAAATGCATTTTCATGGAATAATGAGTGAAAGATTTTGATATCACTTTTCTTTTATTCGAATTCATGTATGTGCAGGGAAAAAGTCATTTCACGTAGCTTATGTTTCGAAGAAAGTTCCATTCAAAATGCATGTAGTAATGGAAAACAAAGGATTTGTTTTAAATAATGCTTTGCTTTTCCTGAGGAAGAGAGTCCAAATCTCATTTTTCTCGCAAAAATTCCTGAATATATTTTCCCAAGAAAAGAAGTTTGTTTTTTGGGGGAATTTTCATGAATATTTCCATTTCAAGTCCATTTTTAGATTTAGCACATTTTGTGCTATGGAGCAGGAAAAGATCAGTAAGTCTGACGTTCATACTAAAAATTGTAATATAATTCTTACATAGAGAAAAATATTATTTTTTTTTGCTGATGCATAGGTGATTTTTCAAAAAGATTATACATAATTAACTATTTACTATTATACTAGTTGAAACAGAAAACTTTCACATATAACCAAACACCATTTTACAATGAATTTTTAAAAACGCGATTTCAAATTCAGTAAATTTTTAAATATTAATACAGTATGCAGCATACTAATTTAAATTAAAAATTCAAATTTAATCTGCAAAGAATTCTGAGTAAATAAAAACAGTAAAATATTTTTAAAAAAATATTATTATTACAATGATCCCTTAAACCATTAAAAAATTATATTATGAACTGCAAAACGCATTCAATAACGAACATCGCTTATGTAAAAATGTCAAAATATTAATTATTTGTATAATTTTGTTTTAAAAGAAAAAAACATTAGTATGCTTAAGATATATGAAGCTTTAATGACTAGAAGACAGAGATGTTGCATTCTGTCATAATCTCTATTGACAGATGGGAGTAACTTATGCAAAGTGGTGATATTTTATGAATATTGAACAGTTTTTTCATTGACAATCAGATTGAAATTTTCTCGAATATGGCATGTAAAGTCTATTAAGTCTTAAAGTCCTACCTAAAGGTATTTTTCTATTTTTACGAATGGAAAAGTCGCTCTCACACTTCAACTGATCAAACCTCTGATGTAAACTGTGGTAAAGAAAGTCATTCAGGCATTATAGAATTTTTAAATAAATCTCGAGATCAATTAAAACTTTTTAGTAATCAAAATATTGTATTCATTCTCATAAATAAGCATCGTAGCCGATTGAAAACACGAATTTATTTAAAGAACAGATTTTATTAAGTCCAGTCCAGTCACGTTAATGTGACCACCTGTCAAAAGCCAGAATAACCACCTTTGGCAGAATAACCGAGACGTGCAGGAAGAGAGTCAATTAGGTTTCTAAAGGTGTTCACTGGGATGTTGAGCCATGCTTCTCCAGTTCCGTGGCCAGCTGCGCTAGATTACGCTGTTGAGGATCCATGGCGCGAACAACCTTATCGAGGTAGTCCCACAGATTCTCGATTGGGTTTAAATCTGGTGAGTTTGCTGGCCAGGGGAGTACAGTAAACTCATCCTGGTGCTCTTCGAACACGTACATACACTGCGAGCTGTATGACACCTCGCATTGTCCTGCTGGTAGATGCCATCATTCTGAGGAAAAATAATTCGTATGTAGGGCTGGACATGGTCCGCAAGGACAGATGCGTACTTGTGTTGATCCATCGTGCCTTCCACAATGATAAGTGCACCCAGTGAATGCCAGGAAAACATTCCCCAAACCATAATGCTCCCTCTTCCATTTGAAGCAATTGGTGCAGGGTGTTTGCGTTCAGACGTCTCACGCCGTATACGCCAACGTCCATCTGTCCGATGGAGCATAAAACGTGATTCATCGGAAAAAGCCACCTGTCGCCACTATGTGGACGTCCAGTTTCGGTACTGGCGTGCAAATTCCAGCCTTCGTTGCAGATGAAGAGCAGCCAACATAGGTGCATTAATCAGGTGTCTGCTGCGGAGGCCCATGCGCAGCAACGTTCGCTGAACCGTTGTTGAGGATACACTCTTGGTAGCCCCTTGATTCATCTGGGCGGTCAGTTGCTCAACAGTTGCACGTCTATTGGCCCGAACGCATCTCTGTAGCCTTCGTTCGCCTCTGTCATCTATAGCCCGTGGTGCACCACATGTTCCCCGCCGTTGATTTTGGATAGGGCCATTTTGCTATGCACGGTATACTTTTACCACGGCGGCACGCGAACAGTTCACAAAATTAGCCGTTTCCGAAACGCGGCCACCCTTGGCCCGAAAGCCAATAATCATGCCCTTTTGGACGTCGGATAAATCGCTACGTTTCTGCATTACGCCAACGATTGAAATGCTTTCCGATGCCCTAGGACATTCTTTATATACACTCCACTGCAATGTGCTGCCACCTTTCTTTTGTGATTGGTTATTTCACGTTGGCGTCGAAAGTAGGTGGTGGTCACATTAATGTGACTGGACTGTGTATATGGATAATGATCTACAAAATCCATCCATTTAAAATTCCGTCCATAATCATTTTAATTTTATCCATTTTAAAATGGCCACTATTTTTCTCAACAATTTTAGTGGTGTAAATAGTACTTTCTGTGTCATACCTGTTAAGGATGATTTTATTCCTTTATCACTTATATCGGTCACTTTATATAAGTAAAATTGCTATTCTTGATAAGAAATCATTGAAAGAAACATTTGAAGAAGCAGCATAACTGGATAATACTTAATTAGAAAAACAATACAGCTCTCTTAAAGAATATTACTTTTCTGATCATTTCCGAAAGCATAATGACAAATAAATTTCTAAATGCCAAAGTTCCAATTATCTTAGTTAATATGGACTTAATCAGCCTCATAGTCAAGTGACTAGCGCTCTGGCGCTCGTTACCACAGGTCTCGGACTTGAGTTCCTGCAGTGCCATGGATATTTGTAGTGGTTCAGAATTCACTTTAAACCGTAGGTACATTTAGACTTTAGAGAGTTGAACGTAGGGCTGACAGCCCTAACTCAAAACAAGAAGCCCTAAGAAAACAAAATCTCATGTTGCAGATATGCTAGTAGACAGAAGTAGACAGATCTGCTAGTAGACAGAATAGAAGAAGAATATGGATTATGTTAATATGGACTTATATCTTCCCTAAATAAGGTGTGAAAATATAAATTTACATAAAATTATTTATTTTTAAGTCACTACATGCACTAACAATCTCCATAAGGTACACTTCCAATAAGTTTTGAAAAATGTGGAAGGAAATTTTTCATTTGAAGAATTCTTGACATTTTTTGTTTGTGAGAAGAATGTGAGTTTCCTTGCTACAATGTTACCCCATGAAGTCATCAGAATAGTATATGGAGCCTTTTCTTTTTACTCTATGTATTCAATGGTTTTTACAATAGAACTTATACCTTTAGAATGTGCTATTTTCTATGCGCCGCTTCACACTAGAATAAAAGATGAAAGAGAAGACGTAAAAACAGCCCGAAAAATTGTTCCATTTCATTACTCAGTAAAGCGAGGCTCAGATAATTACTTTACTTTGTATGCATTTTCCAAATGAGCATGATAAACACAAAAGATAAAATACATATCTAGATTTTACATAAAATAGGTATTTACGAACACATACTTTGGCCTAATTCTGGGAGCTTAGTAAATTAGACTGTCCCTAATGAAATTAGGTTCAAGAAACCCTATTACTTTTCGAATGTTCTTGATTAAACTGATGTCATATATACCCCTTCTGGTTTTCTTCTCGACTTATATGAATAATTAACGTAGCCAAACTGTTTTCCTTGTTGTCTTCTCCAACCATTTTCCTTATTAATTTTACTAACACGCATTTCATTCAAAAAATCTAAAATGATTCTGTAAGAAGTCTACAATGTATGTCTTTTGATTTTAGATCATACTTTCTATCATCCTGAAAAATTCAAATATATGTTGTGGAAGGAAATAAAAAATATATATATTGTTTAATTTGAAAGGTTACAATGGCAACAATTAAAATTATTTCCATGTGCCTTTTTAATTTTTTCTTCGTATAAAATAATTGTTTTTTGCTGTACAGATTTTTAACAATTTTTGAGCTTTGGTAAGTTACCTTTCAAGGCACATACAGCCCCTGGCCCAAATTAGTGCATGCATTACATATTTTAAGGATATATATATATATATATATATAATGAAGTATCTCATTACTTTTGTTTCTGAAAAGGTACCTAAGTACGTTACTATGAAAGTTCAAATGTTTTACCACTATTTATTAATATTTTGCTAAAAAAATATAACAATAACGAGTACTTTCCCTTCTTTATTTAGTCTTCCCGGATTTTGCCACTTGTTGTAGTACTTTGATTCTAGGCTGTCTGGTGACACGTGTTAAGGCTCTGGCCTCTGGTACTACAGCCTCCAGGTTCGAAAGGTGGTGGTGGAATGGTTGTTTGTCTGTGGTTCAGAAGCCACATTAAACTGTAGATTACGACCTGTTTTGCCTTATTGTATACAAAATTATCGTAGGGCAACAAATAAAACCATGGTTCCTTTTAGCATGCGGTTGATGTTTGATTGTTGATTTCAGATGTTAATAATTCTTTCCTACCAAATAATAATTAATAATTAACTTGACTTTCCAGTTTCTTCTTTATAAACTCCCACATATTCTCAATTTGATTCATATCCGGTGAATTCCCATGCCAAGGTAATAAAGATATATTTCCTTGTTATAAAAAAAGCTTTTACCGCATGGCAGAAGATAACCTAAGATCCAAATAAAACCCTAAGATCCTCCATATGGAAACCAATGCCTTAGCCTTTTTTACTGCACTTGTTGATACTCGTCCTATCGCATAATATCTTTAACTACTTAAAAGAGCCCAATACCCTTGTCACTAATGACTGACTATATCATTCTTTTGGTAGGAAGTTTCACAGCTTGAATAAGGCATATTCTGGAGAGCATATTCTTCACCAAGGCGTCTTCGAACGAACTGTTGACCATAATTTCAAATATGCTTTCATCGCTGAAACAGACACGAAATAAATAGATGAAAATTAAAAATCAAGTCTAAGATAATTCCAGAAACAAATAAACAACACTAGTTTCATAAAAATAACTTGAATCGGACATAACAATTATTGATTTTCAGAATTACATATATTTATTCAAATGGTCCTTCTTCGACCTCAAACATTTGGATTTTGCATGTGGGGTCAACTTGGGTCAGATCTGGTCTGCACATTTTGAAGTTCAATTTTACAAGTTCTCCCCTTATAGTTTGCTCTGATGCTGAAATACCACTGTTAAGATGAAATTTTATTTGCTTCACTTTTACAAATATGTTCTCAACACATTTTTTTTTCAAACAATTATCTAACCCTGGTGTAAATAAGTGTTTTTTCGACCACATTTTGTCTTTCTTTTAAGAGACAATACTTTCACTCATCTAATTTTTTTTTTCCTTAATATGTCTCACAAATGATTCCGAGACGTGTAATCTTCTAGAAATTTCATACAAATTTCAATTCAAGAAAATCCATTTAAAATGTTCCAAATCAATCAATTTTTTTCACTTCTGCGATATATCGGTCGAAAAAAAACCATTTGTTTTAAACATTATAAAATTAAATGTCTTTATTTATTTATAGATAAAAACACACTTAATGCTACACAAACTATTCCCAAATAAAAAATAAAATAAAATATAAGAAAACCTGAATATCCAAAACATACTATTAATGTCTTCCCACCATAAATATTAATATTGCAAAGTAAATGGTCAAATGTGAATGAAAAGCTTGCTTTATATTATGTACATTATCTTAAGCCAACGGCCATACCATGCTGAATATACCGGTTCTCGTTAGATCACCGAAGTCAAGCATCATTGGGCGCGGTCAGTACTTGGGTGGGTGACCACCTGGGAACACCGCGTGCCGTTGGCATTCACAAATTTGGGACCTGAATGGCCTAGTGTCTAGCGCTCTGGTGCTCGATGCCACAGGTTTTGGGTTCGAGTCCCGACGGTGCCCTGGATGTTTGTAGTGGTTCGGAATCCACTTTAAGCCGTTGGTCCCGGTCTCCTATGACTGTAAGAGCGTCACGGGGCAAAAGTCAGGCTTCTACCTACGGGTGCTCCATCACAACAGAAGCTGCTTCCTTCCCCTTCAATCATGAGTACGTATGGGCTCGTGGGCTTGGCCAGCCAAGTGGGATAAGAAACAACAACAACAACAACATTATCTTTCATTAATGGTACATCGAAAATCCCGGAAACGTATAATAATTTGGCCAGGGAGTGTATTTATTATTTATAATTCTTTACGATTAATATGATTGCGTTGAAATATTTTGAAAGTTAAACAATATTGTTTAAATGTTGGGGATAGCTTGGAAACTGTTTGATTATTGAAGAGTGATATTTGAATATTTGATATAAACAAACAATTTAAATTTATTTGAATATATTTATATTCTAATTAAGCTGCATACTAAAAAATTAAATGTAAATTAATTACTTGCATGTTTATATCTTGTGAGAAATTGTGAAATACTTTAATCAACTAAATTAAAGTAAACTCCTAATTATTAAATGTTTGATTGATGAATTCAAAACAAGTAATTATTAGGATTGAAAATGAATTCAAAACAATTAATTATTAGTATTGAAAATGAATTCAAAACAATTAATTATTAGGATTGAAAATGAATTCAAAACAATTAATTATTAGTATTGAAAATGAATTCAAAACAATTAATTATTAGGATTGAAAATGGATTCAAAACAATTAATTATTAGGATTGAAAATGAATTCAAAACAATTAATTGTTAGGATTTAAAATGAATTGAAAACAATTAATTATTAATATTGAAAATGAATTCAAAACAAAAATACTTTTCGAAAATGAAAATTTGACTATCTCACTTGAATGAAAATAAAAACAAAATGATCCATCAGTTACAAAGCTAATCAAAACATCGAAATTTTAGCCATTTTTCTACAAATTCTACAGAAATACAGAATAAGAGAAATGAATTTTGTTCTAGAAAACAAAAGAACGAAACAACAAGACCAATTTAAATGGCGAATATTTCAACAATAAACAAAAAAATTTAATAAATATTAAATCGTGTCTGTTTTTCAAAGCACTGTAAACAAAGTATAATGTTACAGAATAATGAATTAAGAACTTAAAATATATTTTTCCATTTTAGTATGAAAAAGACTATTTCGTGAAGCTTTTTTTTACCAAGAAAAATTAAAGTACTTGCAGTAATGAAAAACAAAGATTTTTTTTAAAAAATAGCCTTTTCTTTTATGTAAATAAGAATTCTAATGATAGTTTTTCTCACGAAAAGTTCTGGATATATTTGCTTTATGACGAGAGTTCCTTTTTTTGTACCATTATGAATATTTTAATTATAAAAGTAATAAAGTTATCGTTTAAGATCAATAAGATTATCATTTGTGACTAATAAGATTACCGTTTGAGATTAATAAGATTATCGCTCGTGATTAATAATATTATCGTTTGAGAATGATAAAACTATTGATTGAGAATAATAAAATTATTGTTTCAGATTAATAAGATTATTGTTTGTGATTAATAAAATTATTGTTTGAGATTAATAAGATTATCATTTGTGATTAATAAGATTACCCTTTGAGATTAATAAGATTATCGCTTGTGATTAATAAGATTATCGTTTGAGAAAGATAAAATTATTGATTGAGAATAATAAAATTATTGTTTCAGATTAATAAGATTATTGTTTGTGATTAATAAAATTATTGTTTGAGATCAATAAGATTATCATTTGTGATTAATAAGATTACCGTTTGAAATTAATAAGATTATCGCTTGTGATTAAGATTATCGTTTGAGAATGATAAAATTATTGATTGAGAATAATAAAATTATTGTTTCAGATAAATAAGATTATTGTTTGTGATTAATAAAATTATTGTTTGGGATTAATAAGATTATCATTTGTGATTAATAAGATTATCTTTTGTGATTAATAAAATTATCGTTTGAGATTAATAAGATTATCGCTTGTGATTAAAAAAATTATCGTTTGAGATTAATAAAATTATTGTTTAAGATTAATAAGATTATAGTTTGAGATTAATAAAAGTATCGTTTGTGAATAATAAAATTATTGTTTGAGATCAATAAGATTAACATTTGAGAAAAAAAGTAATTCTTGATATTTCATTGTAAAATATATATATATATATATATATATATATATATATTAATAGATACTCTAAGGTGAAAATAATTGAAATTTATTGTGTATTTATTCAGTACTTCAATAAAGAAACATATTTAAAAGAATTTTTGTTTAAATTCAAAGAAATCTTTAGAGAAAACAGTTTTGAAATAGAAAATAATTTATACTTTTGTACAACAAAAGAATTTTTCAACTCATTTTGTATTTGAAAAGCTTTTGTATTATTAGTTTTTTTTTTTTTTTCTATTTCTAGTATAAAAGTTTTGCAATAAATACATTCTGAATATAATATTACTTTATAACACACTGTTATATTCAGTATTTTGAAAATGAATTCTTCAATAAAATATTTCTTTGCACAAAGCTTTTTCTATAAAGAAGAAAAGAAGGAATCGATTAAGATGGAAAAAGTTATTTTTTTTTTCATTTGCATATTATAGCCTACAGAAAAAAACGAATATATCGCTTGTTATGAACAACTATTTTTTTTTTTATTCCATTCATACTGAATAAAAAAAAGTTATATGAAAATTTATGTTATAAAATAATACCATATCTAAACATATTATTCAGACATAAGAGTCATGATCATGCATAAAAAAACAAACAAAGAACAAAATGACATGTTTCAAACATTTTACTAAATATGTATTATTTAATTAATTTATGATTTTTATGAGTTTAAATTTTTTAATAATTTTCTTAAGATCATTATTAATATCAATGAAATTAATCTTTTATTAAACTACAAAAGTTTCTTTATATGTTTCTACATTCCACAATTTTCACAAAAAAAAACTGAATAAATGAATGTTTAAAAAACATTCTAAAATTTTGAATGTAATTATATATTTACAAACAAATATTTTTTGTTTCAAAATGATATTTATTTTAAAAATATATATATTTATCCATAGTATTTTACGTTTTCCATTTATCCGAAGTGCCTGTATCTTTAACTTTCTTATAGTTGCCTTTTCAATCCCATATTCTATGAATATAATAAACTACAAACTTTTATGAAAATTATCTTATTATACAAATTATATTATCAAAAGTACACTTTGAGAGTCAAATTATATTAAAATAATTATTTTTAAGATGTAATAATCTCTTCATAAAAAAAAGAAGTGTAAATTGTTTTCAGAAGCCAATTTTTATACGAAAATATTCCCTTCATGTCGCCCTGCAATAATATGTTTCTAAAACATTTATAAATCACTATATTCATATTTCAATATTTTTCAATTTTAAAAATAGAAGATATTTAATTGTTTTTCATTAAATAAAATATTCAAACCAATAAATGAAAATTAATAAATTGTGATTCGTTATGAAAGTAATGTATCAAAATAAACAAACTAAAATTTATATTTACTTGATAATTGTGGCGATGTGATTCAATTTCAACTTGCTAAAAAGAGTATGTGAATAAGACAAGGCAAAAAAAATTAAATCATTTCACCATGCGCAAATATGTAATGCAACAGTAAACATTTATTCGTAAGCGATTACAATAATACTTATAATTCTTTGTTATACAACAGAATTTTTTTTTATTCACAATTACTGTAACACGCGTAATTGCAAGCAAATCGTGGTCAATGGGGGCTTTCCATAACTAACTCTGTTAGCCAAATGGGCTATGTTGTCATAAAATTTTTCTTCATAGAAAAATTTGTCAATTGTAACATACCAATTGTTTTTCTCAGTGTAAATAAGTTTGACAATGTAAATAAGGTCTTCATCTCCAGTTTGTATCATATATTGTAAGACGATCCTATATTGGAAACTACCTCAATTTCTCCATTTTGTATGGCAACTGCAAGTTCACGCACAGTAGTTGGTGACGAATTATACAATGGAACAGATTACAAAGGCAGCCGAACAACTAGATGACACTAAATAAGCGAAGCACCACCAATTTCCTTGTTCCTATTCTTTAAATCCTTTTCGGAAATAGATTAGCCAAATAAGGTTCCAAATACTTTCAGCAAAGTCCCCAAATAAGATTGCTTGGTGCATATCAATGATTGGTAAATAATAACAGAAAATATCGCTTATTAAAATTTAGCTTTAAATATATTTACAGATAATTGTGTTTAAACTATTCTACTGTAAAACATATACTTTCTAAAGTGAAAATATCTAATTTGTAACTGGAAATTTGTAAATATTCGTAAGCTTGATTCTAACATACATGATTTCTACTAAAAACGCACATGATGACAAGAAATATCCAAACATAAGAAATATCAACGGACCTGCAATATCATCTAAAGACAGTGCGCGTTCATGGACTTTTGAATCTGCTTTAACAGCTCGAAACCAGGCTTTGTAAGTCTCAATTTCATTAATATGACTGTATATACCAGCTTTATTCATTTTATCTATAACATAATTTAATTCTTTTTTACAACAGAATTTTTTATTCACAATTAATGCAACACGCGTGATCGTAAACATATCTTGAGAGATGAATTTCGTTGACAATGGAGGTTTTCCAAATCTAAAATTGAAAGATACTCTATTGGCCAAATGGGCTATGTTGCCATGAAAATTTTCTTCATCCAAAAATTTGTCAATTGTAACATACCAATTGTTTTTGTCGACCATTTCAGCAATGTATCTAAGGTCTTCATCTCCAGTTTTTATCATGTCTGGTAAGATAGACGATCCTGTCACGGAAATTACCTCAAATTCTCCATTTTGTATAGCAACTGCAAGTTGACGAACAGTAGTCGGTGATGAATTATACAATGGAACAGATAGCAAAGAGGCTAAGACAGCAGAATAACTACATGACACTAAGTAAGCGAAGCACCACCAACTTCCTTGTAGAACTCTGTTCTTTAAATCCTTTTCGGAAACAGACTGGCCAAATAAAGTCCCAAATACTTTCAAAAAAGTTCCCAAATAAGAGCGCTTAGCATCCATCAGTGATCGGTAAATCAATGGAATAACGAACAGTAGAACAAAAATCCCTATCCATGTTTGAATATCAAATGGATATGTGTACACTTTCGCTCTTGGTGATGGTTCCGGAAACTTGGTGGCAAATGTACGATCACTAATGAAATATGGTTCAGAGAAATCTACAACTTTTTCTCTTTCTTCATTAATGCCAATGAAACATATTCCCAAATCAGCTTCTCCTCTGCTGACGATACCAACCATTCCATTCCAAGTGCCATTTTCTAATATCCTTCCCCACTGTTTATCTGGTGGTTGCTTCAGGATAAAGTTAAATGCAAGGACTTTGGACAATTCTACAAGAAATATACCATCTACGGCATGTGGATTCACATCACCAATTTCAACATTTGGATATTCGAATAACTGATAAGCTTGCAAAGCTGCCACGGTAACTTTACTAGGAAATTTAATTCTTACCATACTTTAAATGATTCTTCAAATCATTCTTTGTCATTTTCACATAATCCTCATTTATCTCAACTACCACATTCACAAACAAAGTCACCAAAATGTGGCCAATACAGTTTCTGTGAAGTTGAGTGAATATATCATTTGAATATATCTTGTGGATTAACTTGCACAAAATTTTTAATGTCCTTAATATATAAAATAATAGCTTGAAAGAAATATTTAAAAATCCTGTTAATGATTCATGACATGAAATATCCATATAAGATAAAAATTCGTCAATCCTATAGTTATCTTAATTAAAGTATACAAAAAAATTTAAATGCCTTAAGTTGTTCAAAATTTAATAGAGTAATAAACCTTGTATTTAAACAGAAAAATTGAGCGTTAAAGTTATACTTTGATTAACTACAAAGCAGAACTAGATTTCATGTTAAATAAATATGATAGTTGCATACGATACCAGCTATATATGATTAACCAAATACTTTGTGTTTGTGATGCTATCTTCCAACATAGATCTTACAAGGTATTGAAAGAATTTTAACCAAATATTTTCAAATTTACTGTCTATTTGCTAACAGCATTTAGTATGATACTGTACAACCCAGTGCCCAGTTCGAAATGAATGCTTATTATTGTCTAATAAAACCATAAAATATGATAACAGTATAAATACGTTGAAAACATCATTTCATTACTTGTACATAAAATACATTACGTTTTTTTTCATTGGTTTAATATACTTAATACGTTAATCATGTAATCATTAGTTTAATATACTCATACGATAATCATGTTTTTTACTTAGTTTTTAAGACATAGAATAATATCATATGATATAAACACAATTATAAAATATCCAAAGTAAAACATGGTGTGTTTTATTATTTTTTTAATCTTATAACCAGTTCGAAGAACAAACATTTTGTGACTAAATAAATGTGAAGCGCATTTAAAAAATTTAGTGAATTATAATAACATTATGTCGTTCCATTTCAAAGATATTTATCTTAGAATAATAACAGTAAAGCATTATATTTACTGTATGATTTAAATGTATGTAAAGAGTATACTTTATTATGCACACTTTCATATTATATTTATGAAGTATCACACAGCACAATTTTCCTAGAATAATATAGGGAATTAACTTAATTATAATTTAGAATAACATAACTATAAATTAACAAATTATAAAAAAAAATCGCTTATTTTAAAAATAAATTCTAACTTTTCTGAAAATTTACCTTCTTTGATCATCTTTAATTTAGATAAATAATATTAATGAGATTATTTTAAATTTTGAGTGATTTTTTGAGAATAAACAAGCAAAAAGTTTATTTAAACAACATTTTTTTTAAATATTTTTATTAATTTTTAAACCCTCAAGACATTCTACTAGTACGAAATATATAAAATATTATACAATGAATGGCAACATTTAGAATATTTTTATTTAATAAAATATTCAAAATGTTGCGATTTTTTTTCTGGGTAAACTTTTTTACTCAACATTATTACTCTCCATCAGGATTTTTTCGAGTTTTGAGTAGGTTTTTTGAGTTTTTGGAGAAATACAAAGTTAAATTAAATTTTAAATGACAATATTCTATCCAGCTTTATTTGTTGTTTAAAAATTGGTAACTTAGTGATGGGTGGATTAAAAGGAATAAAAGGCAATCTAACTAATTCTGTCTTTGCTATGAAACTCTTTTTAAAAAGCCATAGATAATTCATCAAAATATCAGAAAATATGGCGAAAGTCTTCGTATCAGAATTTTCTCGAATTCCACACCAATATAGTAACTATGTTTACTTCATGTTTTATTCATATAATCTGTACATTTTTTGTTATGAAATTTGTCTTTAAAATTGCTATGTCTGCTGCAAGGTTTTGAAAATTTGGCTGTAATTCAGCCATTTATATTTTTTTGTTATTATTTCTAGTCTTTAGTACATTATTATATGTATAGTTTTGCAACAAAAATATTTGTCACAATAAAGTTAAAACTAATTAAACACTGCTAAAAAATGCTTATTTACTTATAATAAAATTTCATAACAATATTTAAGGAAATTGAAAAAATGTCTGAAAATATTTGTTGTATACTGATTTAGCTGTCGATTATCTCTATATTTATTATCATATAACATTAAATCAAATTGAATAATAAATTTGTCACTGTAATTATTAGGTTTTTTAATAGGTTTCTATTAAGTGGTTATCAATTACGAACATTTAGTCGTAAAATGGTGATTGCTTTTTTAGGAAAATGGTTTATCAATTATTTCCATTCTTCAAAGTTTACCAGCTAAATTCTATTTTTTATTAAACGGAAAATTATAATTTTTTGTAGTTATATTAAAGTATTTTTTTATTCAGTGATAATTTAGAATAATAATGATTTTTTTTAAATATTCCTCATAAATAAGATTTTTTTAAATATTTAATTTGTATGTAAATGTAAATTATTTAACTAATAATCTTACTAAAGGCAAAATCAATAAATTAAATTAATATTCAACAATATTTAAAACACTTTAGTGACTTTCTACAAGTTTTTTCTACTCGAAACAACTTTAAGTATTTTTTACAATTATAATTATTCCTTTTCGGTAATTAAATTTTAACTAGTAATTTTTAAATTATTTCTTCATGTTTTATTCTACATTTGAATGTTATTGCTATTCGTAAATTGTAGATTTATTTTTATTTTTTTATTTTATCTATTTCTATTCTCTTTACTTTACTTGAAAAAAATGTTTGTTGTTTTTTATTTTTCAACATTTTGCTTCCTTTTTTTTCCTTTGTTTATTTCTCATAACTTATTTAACATTTTTAATCGTATTATTTTTTATTTTGCCTTACTGTTTTATTTTAATGATTTCTTCTATACTTTTAATATTTAATTAATTTTTGTATAATTTTTATAAAAATTAAAAATGAGTATTTAAATCTAACGCATTTAAGAATATTAGAGGAAATTCTCGTGGTTATAAAATTGGATGATTAGCTTAATAATGCATATATTTATTAAAAGACTTTTTTAAACTCTTATACAATTTTCCTCACTGAAGGAAAGGAAAACTTTTTTGAAAAATTAATGAAAACTTCATGTATGTTCCTTCTGCTTATTGTATTTATAATTTCATTCATTTATTTATTTATTTTTTTGCGATATTAATCTATATACTTAAAATCACATTTTTTTTTTTTCGAAACATTCAGAAATGTTCTATAGAGAAAATCAAACTGAGATTTAATTCTTGATATCAAACTTATTTACCAAACATTTTCTTAGTAATTGGTATCAAATTTCATACTGGGCAACTGTACATGAAACAACTTTGTTAAACAATTGTTTTATTTTATAACTTACTACAATATAAAATTCAATATAAACTCTTCAATACCAAATAGCAATTTATAACTTTATTCCATTCGAAACAAAATATTGAATTAGATAAAAATGAGTAAATCATATAATCTGATACTGCGAAAGAATCTGTTGTTATTATCTTATTCCATTATCATTGGTTGCTTTTGGTGTATGGATATTAAATTTTGATAAATTGGTATAAAGTAGTTTCTTTGAAAAAGTAAATTTTGTAAAAGCCCTAAAATGATGCCAAGATTTCAAAGTAATAAATTTTTAAAAAATAATAAAATAAAATCTCGCTTAAATTTTTTCCGATCAAACTTTCTCTCACCTATCTTCATGATTATTTGTCTTTTATATTACCTTTGAATATTATCTCACTGTCTTTATTGTTTATATTAACTTTGAATATTATCTCACTGTCTTTATTGTTTATATTAACTTTGAATATTATCTCACTGTCTTTATTGTTTATATTAACTTTGAATATTATCTCACTGTCTTTATTGTTTATATTAACTTTGAATATTATCTCACTGTCTTTATTGTTTATATTAACTTTGAATATTATCTCACTGTCTTTATTGTTTATATTAACTTTGAATATTATCTCACTGTCTTTATTGTTTATATTAACTTTGAATATTATCTCACTGTCTTTATTGTTTATATTAACTTTGAATATTATCTCACTGTCTTTATTGTTTATATTAACTTTGAATATTATCTCACTGTCTTTATTGTTTATATTATCTCACAAAATAACTCATTTTATTTTACTGAATAAAAACTCATTCGAATATTTAATTCATCCGAAAATAACTTTAAGAAGGTTGCTTCTGGCTTATTGTTTATTTCATTTATTTATTTATTGCGATATTAATCTATATACATTAAATAGCATTATTTTTTTCAAGACATTCAGAAATGCTCTCTGGGGAAAATCAAATTAAAATTTAATTCTTAACACCAGTAATTGGTAACAAACTTCATACCTGGCAACTGAGCATGAAACAATTTTGTGAAATAATAATTTTATTTTATAACTTACTATAATAAAAAAATTCAATATCAAATACCAATTTATAACTTTTTTGCATTCAGAACAAACTAAGAAATTCGATAAAAATGAGCAAACCATATAATCTGATGTTGCAAAAGAATCTGTTGCTGTTATATTATTCCATAATCACTGAAGGTAAAAGTCTATAATCATTGGTGTAAATCCATTATTCATAGCCATAGCCATTTTGATAAATTGGTATAAATTAGTTTCTTAAGAAAAAGTAAATTATTTAAAAGCACTAAAATGATCTCAAGATTAAAAGTAATAAATTACTTAAAAATTATAAAACAAAATCTCGCTTAAACTTTTTCTCGTTAAACTTTATCTCACCTATCTTCATGAATATTTACCTTTTATATTACCCTCGAATATTATCTCACTATCTTTATTCTCTATATTATCTCACAAAATAAGTCATTTTATTTTATTGATTCCAAAGTAATTTCCAATGCAAAAGTAACCAAATCTTCATTGCTAATATTATAAACACTTATTTAATTTATTATTCTCTAGATGTAATCAGATACTGAATTTTTGTATTAAAAAAAAACGAAATTTATTTTTTTTTGTAAGCTACGTCAAAAAACGTATTCTAGGTTAAAAACATTTTCACGGCAGGCTGGTCAGTCTCCTTTGATCAAACTCTAGGACAGCCATCTTACATCGCCTGCAGCATGTCCTGTGCTTCGTCATGTCCTTGGCCCTTATGTAATCCTTCTTTTTTTTTCCTACCAGGACAGGCTCATGAATAAATAATATAAAAGCTATCCCAGTAGCAAATGGAACTTTTATGTACTTGTCACCACTGTACCCGGGTCACAATTTGTGAAAAAGAAGAGGACAGGCTCTATTCATCTATGAGTGTCCATTGTTGAATTTGCATTAGGCCAAGTGACACTTCAGGACAGCAAAAAAACAAGTTATCGTTTTGTTATGCAATAATGCATGAGATTGTTTTAACTGTATTGATAAAAGAACTATATGTATCTGACTACAGAATTACAGAATTGATTTTACAAAGAGAAAATACCTTAATCTTATTTTTCATATTGGCCTCATTCAAAAAAATTCTGATTTAAAAACGTATAATATATATAGTATAATGTTGTATTTGCATTAGGCCAAGTGAGACTTAAGAACAACAAAAAACAAGTTAGATTTTTGTTATGCAATAATGCATGAGATTGTTTTAACAGTATTGATAAAAGAACTATATTTATCTGACTAATCTGACTACAGAATTACAGAATTGATTTTACAAAGAGAAAATACCTTCATATTATTTTTCATATTGACCTCATTCAAAAATTCTCTGATTTAAAAACTTCATTTGTTTATACTTTATAGACGTATATCTATAAATGATTCACCCAACCAATAACTTGATATTATTTTTTTTTACATTTCAATACACTGTATATTCATAGAAGTGTATTGTTTCAATACACTTTATATGTATAGAAGTATATAGAATTCTAAAGAAATATTAATATTAAATTAATGGTTGGGTGAATCATTTCTAAGTAAGAAGCGTATACGTAATTGAATGATTTTTATGTGAATATCTCCTTAGATCTCGAATCATAATTTGTAAAGAATATAGTCTCCATTTATAATTGTATGTCCATTGATAAATTTTCTATGGGACAACAAGAAATCCAAATTTTTCTATTATATAGTATATATGGAATAATAAACGAAACTGAATCAAGATATGGATGCCTGATGGTCAACTGACCAGCGCTCTGGAGCTCGTTGCCCCAGGATTCGGGTTCGAGTCCCGACGGTGCCCTGTATATCTTGTCTAATACGATCATAAAGTATTGAGCTTAGGGCTAACAACAATACCCCGTAAAACTTTAACATCTCTTGTCTCGAAATCTGCTAGTAGGCAAACAGACTTGGCCCCCTATGAGGCTGTTGCGCTACTGATGATGATGATGATGATACACAAAAAACATAATAATTAAAAAGTGGTCATCAAATCCATTTATTATACTGTAATTCCTATAAAGCAGAACTTGATTGAGCAAAAAAGTATTCAAATCAATTTTATTTTATATCGCTGTTTTTTAAAAAGGGCTTTGATCTAAATTTTAAACTGTGTATTTTTTTTTTTTTTTTTTTTTTTTTTTTTTTTTTTTGTACTGTCGCCTCCTCTCTGAAAAAAGAGGTATCCATTTTAGTTGTCCGTAGAACTTCTCTTTTAATGGATTCGAAGAGAACTAATTTATGGTGTAAAGTAATTTATTAACAAAATTAATTGGCATAGGTATTTATCTTTTAATCTGAAATTTTTCTATCACGAAACAATATGAAAACATACCGAAAAACATAGTATCTGAGATCAAGGGGTGAATGGCTTCATTATAGTTTACTTTTAATATACACAGGACAACTATGTTTCATTCTCAAAATGACGGTATTTATTAACTCAGTAGTGAACAAACCCCTTTGCTGCCTAAAAGCAGATTGAAGACCGTGAAGAATTGCAACGGTTAAGTGCAGCAGTACATCTCCTTTTAACATCCCAAACATGCTAAATCGAATTCAAGTTCAGAGAAGATGCTGGCCAATTCATATGCACAAAAAAGGAATTCTCCACTTACTGACATCTGAATGGTTTAGCAATATTATTTTGCTTCCAACTGTTATTCAGTAAAATAAATAATTGGATAAAGAATGTCAAATCTATATTACTGGGCAGTAATGTTGGCCCCATAAGAGGATATACAGATCAGTGCATCTATCCCAAAACAGACACTATGCTCACCAAATCTGTCACTTTCATAGATATAAATGGGATGACAGCGAGTTTCCAAATCACGAAAAGCCAACATTATTATCATTTATTTACTATTCAAGTACTGGTTCTCGTTAGATCACCGAAGTTAAGCATCATTGGGCACGGTACATCAGTACTTGGGTGGGTGACCATCTGGGAACACCGCGTGCCGTTGGCATTCACAAATGTGGGACCTGAATGGCCGAGTGTCTAGCGCTCTGGTGCTCGGTGCCACAGGTTTCGGGTTCGAGTCCCGGCGGTGCCATGGATGTTTGTAGTGGTTCAGAATCCACTTTAAGCCGTAGGTCCAGGTCTCCTATGACTGTAAGAGCGTCACGGAGCCAAAGTCAGACTTCTACCTACGGGTGCTCCATCGCAACAGAAGCTGCTTCCTTCCCCTTCAATCATGAGTACGTATGGGCTCGTGGGCTTGGCCAGCCAAGTGGGATAAGAAACAACAAACAGTTCTCTACTCGTTCGCAAAAAATAAACTTCCATTGATATGTGTGTCTGCTAAAGTAAGCTATTCATTTTGATGGCGTGATTTTAAAAGTATCCACAATGTAGAATATCCTATCTTCCTTCAGCACACAGTAGATCTGGAGAAGATCTGATATTTAATTGGTGTAGATCTCATATTAATTCTATGCCTCTTTGCAATTAACTGCAAATAATGGCCATCTACAACGCTCGTAACTCTAGTTCTTCCTTGTCCTGTACATAACTTTCTTCTTCTGTCCATCCAATGGCATGCCCTAGTATGTTTCATTTAAATGATGTTGAATACTTAAATCTAAAAAATGGTTGTATAAAAATTTCACTACGCAGTTCTACTTACAAAAATTGCAGAAGATTTTAAAGATTGTTTTCGACCCTGTGTCCAATGATGTACCAACAGCAGCTCTGTTAAATTTCATATCCTTTTTTAATTCAGCTTTACTTTTCCCTTATACTGAGCCTGTTGTTATGAAATATACTTATTTTTAACCATAAATATCACAATTTTTGTTTTCTTTTTTTCTGAATTCTTCGAAAAAAATGTATAATTAGTAAAGCTTTTTTTTTTTCAAAATACATTGAGAATAACTTGGTTAAGTATTTTTGAAGTCCGATTATATAATGGAAACACACCTCTATCCTCCTTTTTTTCTTATTTTTTAATCTTTTGCGAGTAATTTTAAGTTTTGTCTACATATATTTTCTTTACTATGTCTATATTGCTTGGATTGAAATCATAAGATACAATTAAAATATAAATTTATATCAAAATAATAGTTATAATAATCATTGGTTTCTTAATAAACAATAAATATAATTGGATAATTTAAAAAAGTCAAGTAAACTATTTTTTCAATAATTATCTTAATTGCAATAAGGAATTAGCAATTTAATATAACAAATTTTGAATATTAAAGTAGTAGGATACATTATTGCATTATTTGCAAAGTAACAATGCAATATTATAAAAAAAGATATAATCTGTAGATTACTATGGGAATAATTTAAAATATATTAAATTCACTCATTTAATATTACATGGAAAATTTTCATTGTTACATTATTTTCTAATGATTTGACATTAACTAAAATGATATAGAAATTCATTCAAAAAACATAAAAATTTCCTTTAATCAAAATTCTAAGTTTATTTCAAAAGCAAAGTTTCAAATAATAGCATAGAAGTACTTTAAAATTCATGTACAATGCAAAGCAACACACATAAATTTCATTTGTACAATGGATTTAATGGCATAAGCTTGATGATTTTTATAATGATAATATGACAAACCTATTTTTTAATACGCAGTACTTATTACTCTATGTGAATTTAACAAATTTCAATATTATTCTTTTATTGGTACTCCATATTAAATATACAAGCAAATATATTTTCAAAGTTAAAACTGATAACATACAAATTGCTTTTATACTAATATGTTAAAAATACTTTTATACAATAACTAGATTTTATTTTTTGCATCTGTCAATCCAAAGTTAATATCAAGTAATTACAAATATATTTCTTGAAGAAATGAAGGAAAACTATTAGGCTATTAGATTAGAATTGTAATTTTTATTATTTATATCTAGTTATATACATAAAATGAATGCTACAAAATATTTTCTACAACTTCTTTTAGAATCTTCATCAGAACTAATAATTTAAAAACAAAATATTAGTAATTTAAATAAAATTAAAGTAATAGAATAACGGAAAATAAAAATAAAAATAAAATATCGTTGTAATCAAAATCAAAAAATAAAATATTATAATAAAAAATATTAATATCTGATTCACATTCAAATTACAATCTTAAAAGACACAGGTGAATATGTATATAATTATGCTTATTTATAAAACAACATAGCATAAATAAAAATAATATTATTTAATAATATTGAAAAATTTTAAAAATATCTATTTACATATTAAATATTACTATCAATTATTATAATTAGAATTATTAGTATTTATTTATGCTTCTCTTAAATAAGTGAAAATAAAATATTTCAATGAAAAAAGCACTTAATGATATACAATAGCCACTAAGTAGAATTACTAATCCAGCTAAAATATCTTCCAAAGCAAGTGGTCGATGGGTATCTGAATCTTCCTTAAAAGCATTAAACCAAGCCTTGTAGAGGTGCTCGTTTATTAGTCTCAGGTACAAGCCAGCTTGATTGACTTTTTTAATCGCTGAGTCTAACATGTGCTTACAACAAAACTTCTTGTTGACCACTATTCCGACAGGCAAGATGAAACTCGTATCATCAGAAATGAATTTCGTCGCCAAGGGAGCTCTGCCAAAGTTGAAATTGAGCATCAGTCTTACAGCCAAGATAGCAGTTTTATGTTGATAAGTTTCTTCAGCCATGTATTTATTTAAAGGAACGTACCACTCATGCTTGTCAATCGTGCTAGCGATGTAAACAAATTTGTCTTGTCCAGTCTCGTACAAACCTGGTACGACTGCTGCTCTCAGTGGGCCTAATACTTTAAAATCACCTCTCTTAACAGAACTGGCTAATTCTTCAAAAGTTGTCGGTAATGTTTCATATATGGGTACGGTAAGAAGTGAAGATAAAACTGCAGCATATCCAGCTGATATTATAATGGAAAAGTACCACCAACACCCCAACAAAATCAGGCTAGAAAACTGGGTGTCAACTACTGGTTGGTTGAAGAGAGTTCCATAGAGTTTCAGTAAGAAATACGAGTAGGAAAATTTTTTTGCTTTTAGCAAGCGAAAAACAAGTGGCATCAGAAACAGCATAATTAAAATTCCCGTCCATGTAAAGACGTCGAACGGGTACATGTATGCATATGCCCTAGGCTGCATTCTAGGAAATCGAGTTGCAAATGTCAAATCATTTTCCGAGTAAGGTTCTGTAAAATCAGTGGCGACTTTCCTCTTTTCACTTATGCCTGAGAAGCACATGGCTAAATCCGCTTCCCCTCTGTTTACAATTCCAATTAAGCCACTCCAACTGCCATTTTTATGTTGTCCACCCCACTGCTTGTCTGGAGGCGTGACCAACTTGTATCTGAAATGTAAATGTTGAGACAGAAGCTGCAGAAGTTTACCCTCTGCACCACCGGGCTTGGTCTGGCCATCTTTAGGAAACTCAAAAACCTGCTTCACCTCAAGAGAGGCGACAACAACTTCTTCGGGAAATTTAGTTTTTTTCATTATTCTATATAGTTTTATAATGTGTAAAGGTTATTTAACTTGCAATATCTTTACTTCATTGTCTGGGACATTGTTAGAATCTAAATTGAATATTCACTCAAGGCTGATTGGTATTGGACTGCAAAGACGTAATACAATAACATATGATTTTCACAATTTAATTTTGTGCAGTATTTATGATAAAATATCCAAAATGAACCATTCTTTTAAGAATGCATCCACATAGAACGTCACTAGAATTTTAGGTTAGGATCTATGCACAAGCTTGCAGTAAAAGGTGATGCAGAAAATTGAGCCCCTCGTGGCTTTAGAAGACTACGTTATCATAAGGTTAGGTTATTAGTCCATGAATATAGGTTAGAAGTTTTTACATTAGTAGAATCTAAATTGAATGTGCACTCGAGGCTGATTGGTATAGGACAGCACAAAAAATAGGTATAAAATGATAATATGCAATTTTCACAGTTTAATTTTGTGCAGCAGTTATGATACAATATCCAAAAAGAACCCTCCTTTTAAGAGTACATCAACCTAGAATGTCACTAAAATTTCAAATTATAATCTACGCATAGGCTTGCCGTACCAGATGATGCAGAAAATTAAACCTCTCGTGGCTTTCCAAGACTGAATATAGGTTAGAAGTTTTCAGATTATTAGAATTTAAATTGAATATGCACTCAAGGCTGATTGGTATAGGACTGCAAAGACGTAATACAATAACATACGATTTTCACAATTTAATTTCGTGCAGTAATTATGGTAAAATATCCAAAATGAATCATCATTTTAAGAGTACATCCACCTAGAATGTCACTAGAATTTCAGATTAGGATCTATGCACAGGCTTGCCTTACTAGGTGGTGCAGAAAGTTAAACCCTTCGCGGCTTTCCAAGACCGAATATAGGTCAGAAGTTTTTAGATTATTAGAATCTAAACTGAATATGCACTCAAAGCTTACTAGTACAGGACAGCACAAAAAATAGATATAATACGATAATACGTAATTTTCACAATTTAACGTTGTTCAGTAATTACAATAAAATATCCGAAATGAACCATCCTTTTAAGAGTACATCCATCTAGAATTGCTTGCCGTAGTAGGTGGTGCAGGAAGTTAAACCCTCGTGGCTTTCCAAGAATTTATATAGGTTAAAAGTTTGTTGACTTGTTTGAAAGTCCATTGGTTGCAGAATCCAATATTGAAAGTTATGTCTTTTTGATATTAATATTCAGCGACAAGGCGATAGCCCATTAAAAGAAAAGGCTGTTACACATTAAAAGGAAAAAAATACACAGTTTTTGGTTTATTTATATTTATTTGCGTTTTCTTTCATTTCAATAATTCTGCCTATTTATCTTCTTAAAGTGGTTTGCATATTGCTTAATAATAAATTTAATTTAATATTTACTTTCATTGCATGCAAATATTTGAGAAAAATAAACCTTTTTATGAATATCGTTAAATGGATTTCTTCGTTGTTATGATTGCAATCTTTGAAATTCAATTTCGCATAAAGCTTTCTTACTCTTGTGTAAATATATATATTATCCTATTCTTCCAATAAAATTTGGAAAAATGTTTGTTTTATAACGCTTTTAAGCCACATGAAATACTTATTTCAGTTTAGGTAGAATGTGTTTTTGTTCACAGTTCCGTATATCTTATTGATTTTATGGAAAATGGGCTTCGTTTTTACTAAAGGTTTCTGAAAATATTTTATTATTGATGTCAAATGAGATTTAAGTGTTGCTTAATGATTCTGGTCTTTACTTAAACATGCTATTAAATATGTTTAGACTTAAATATTGTTCTAGACTAGTGTTAAAATCTTTATTAAAGTGTGTTATGTGATATTATCTTGTAAATATTTATTTTACCGCATTTACAAAGGAATTTGATAGCATAGTAAGAAAATGAGCGCAATTGCAAAAATAATATTTATGAAATATTTATTTCACATTTTTTGTAATTTTTTGGCTTAATTAAAATAATACATCACATTAAATTTATTAAATTTATATTTTTCTGTCATTTTTCCTTCTTTTCGTATTATTTTTAAATTCCATTTATAAATGTAACCAATCCGTAGAACACAATGCAATTAATAGGGAGTTTTTGCATAGCGTAAGTTAGTTACCGTAGGACGTCCGTTAGCATTTTTCTCCCTAGCGCGCATGCTCACAGGAAACTGAGCATGCGCGCTAGGGAGAAAAATGCTAACGAACGTCCTACGGTAACTAACTTACGGTATGCAAAAACTCCCTAATATCGTATCAAAGTAGTAAATTTAATGCAATATTTTATTATTCCACTGTAATTCGTACATTATATTAAAATTGTATATTTGTAATAACACATATAAAATTAACAAAATAAAAGCTGAAAAATTGTTTAAACTATTATAATTTTTTTTATTATATATGCTGTAATCAGTACAGCATGTTAACCATATTAACACATTAAATCATTTAATCTTTAAAGATTAATTTCAGTTTCACTAATTATTGTAATTAATTTATATATTACCTAAGCACTTTAATAAAAGAAATGAAATGCTTTAAAAAATTTTTACTTTACAATAAAAATACATTAATCGGATACTTCAGATACATTTTTTTTTCAAATTTATTTGTCATCATACAATTTACAATATTATCTTCAATTAATTTCTATAGAAAATATAAATTAATATAAAATAAATTAGAATATAATATACGAATTCAGCGATCTATGATTTATTTAATTTATGACTTATAAAAAGATATTTATGTCCCTATTTACCCAATGATTACAAATCCTTCTAAATCAAACTGCAACACCTGACTCCCGTGCTTTAACACCCAATTACAGTAATTTTGATGTGTCCAATGCCTTCTTCAGAAAGTGGCCCAAAGGCCTAATCACCCGCCAACTAATTGGCTGAGAAAACAAACTATTCCGACACACAGCCCTTTCACCCACTGCTATCTCGTCCCCCAATGCCATGTCATTTGTCGACACATTCCTAATTTCAAGAACGTGTTCGATTAGCCCTCTGGACTTGGCCCACCGTGTAAGTTATCGCGTCCAACAGGCACCAGCTTAACTCCGTTGTAGGAAAGGTCGGACCATTAAATGCAGCGATTACTAGGGATGTGCTTGGGTAAATCCCGTTCTTGCGTGTTTAATTCACATTGTCGTTGTTGGTTTTGCAAAAGTCGTTTCTGACTGCTACGATATTGCAGTTAGATGGGGTTGGAGGAATATTTTATTTAAAGTAAGATGTACAGACATTTTTTCATTGTTGCTATTGACTCGTTGTTTGCCATGTTCCACTTAAGTTTGCAACAAACATCCCATCTATGAGTGAGCTGGCATTGCTTTTTGGGAGAACTTTTGGCGCATTGACATTTTTTGGGCATTTTTAAACTGCCACTCATTTGTGCGTTATGTATGAGAAAATCCAGAGAATTCTTGTTAAGATGGATGCGAGACAATTAACACACATTGTCACAATCACTACCGAGTTACCTCGTTTCACAAAGCAGTGATACTAGAGGATTTGAATCTATCTGCACACTTTACCACTAAGCCCCAAACACCTACAAAAATTGATTTTATTTTCTATTGGCCCCATATCTTTCTGTTAGCATGACAGATGACACAAGTATCATTATGCTCTCAGCATACAAAAGTAGTTTATTTGGTAGAAATTGTAACAAAGAGTCTTATATCCATAACTAGATTGTCATTATGGAGTTTTTCAAATTTCTTCCAATTATCTCTGAACCATAATTTAATTCCACGCTAATGGAACAAGATCTTTGGTCTTTATAATCGTACTTGATTCTCGTACTTCATGTCAATGCGTTCGTACCTGATGTTTGTATTTGCATATCATTGCAATCATACTTGCATATTTCTTCAATCGTACTTGTTCATAATGAATAGAAATAATCTTAAAAGTCGGCTTTAACTTATGTTCATCTGTCATTGGTTCTGTTGTTCATTTCTTTGCATTCATACATTGGGTGGTTAATCGAAATAAATGGGTACTGTGAAATCCTTCATCGATAGGACTTTTCATTACTAAACCTTTTTGACGATAAAATCTACCAATGTCGCCAACGTAATTGAACCGAATGTCAAATGATTCTTCGATTTGTTCTTCATTTGATCGTTTCATTCGTCTATTGCCTTTAACTGTAATTCACATGGAATGTATTGTAATATATCCGCAACTTTTCCTAATGATATTTTTTTATCAAAATATCTCATGAAGGTTCTACGATTTTAAATAAAAAAAAGTCAAGATTTTAAAAAACATTAGCAAAACAAATTATATTGCTGAATAAATTCTACAAAATTTTATTTTTTTTGAAAAGTAGGTCATTCGATGCACAACTATAAAATGATACTTGAATAACTTGATAAGATAAAAGAAAAAAAATTCAAAAAGGGAAAAAAAAAAAGAAGAAAAAAATCCATCCAATCAAACACGCTGATGTAATCCTTAAAAGATGGCAATTTTTAACTGTTTTAAATAATAATTATGCGATATAATTATTATTTAAAACAGTTCACTCATTTATGAAATAAATGACAAAAAAAAAAGTAGTTTGGGAGAGGAATAAAAAACAGTGCTGGTTTTTTTTTATTTTTTTTATTCCTTTAACCCTAGAAGTTTTTTTAATCGTTCAGCTTTTTAATCAGATTTTATTTCTGTGATTGCAAATTCTCGTTACTTTTTTTTATATGTGCTTTAAAACTTCGTTCCCTTAGGAATTTTACGGACGAGTATGAATAAAAAATGTAACTTTAGGACATTTTTTTTAAATGTAGATAAATATTCAAAAAAAAAAAAACTTTTTTTTCAAACACATTTCGTATAAGTACATTTGGATGAATATTCCATTTTTAATTAGAATTAAATTCGAAAACGATTTTTAAAGTCTCATGGATGTATATATTGAACGAATAAAATTTAGAAATATTTAACTGTAAGTGTTACGATTGATTTTTTTTTTTTTTTTTTATCAAATGACAATTGAGATCATCTTTTTTTTTTTCAAATTACTTTCACTTTAAATTTTTTTTAAATTACTTTTTATTTACTTATTTTATAACATTTGTTTCACTAACAAAAGAATTAGTAAACATTATCAATCTGTTATATTCATAAATATAATGTTTAAAAGACAATTTGTAAGATTGTATTAGTCCTTCTAATTATAATTTTGAGATACAGCAGCTTTTTAAAATAAAACTGGTCTACTACTATTTTAATTTAGCTTGAGAAATATAGCCTTTTTATTAAATAGTTTTCTTCTAATGAACTGAACACAAAACATGTCTTTTTCTGCTTTATTATGTTTATTCGCTACAGTTTAAATATGAAAATAATGTGTATGGTATACCATTAGGTTGTCCATCGTATAGCATGATACACCATACCATTAATGTTCATGATATACCGTAAAGAACATACTACACCCCGTGTGCGTCCAGGTTAGAATAGCCCACTGTAGACCATGCATGTCGTAAAAGGGTTTAAAATGAGTATCCGATGCCTGGGGATATAGTCTGGTGAGGTAAAGTCCGACTTCTCCCTTTGTGTAACTTCATGTCTTTGTGCCGCAAGATCAGGGACTAAATGAAGCTGCATTTTTGTATCCTTTATCATGACTAGTACGGGTTCGTGGACTTGGTCTACATATTGCTGTCGACCAAGTGGGATAAGAAACAACAACAACACATATCACTGCATCTACTATGATATCACAGAAATTTAAAATTGTAAACTCCTTGAGGATTGCATTGGGAGGGTTGCATTCTCACTTTATAAGACTTTATTCTTATTAATATTTTGCACCAGCTGTACTGCTTTTAGTAAATGTTACTAATGATATATTTTCATTTTCACTCAAATGACAAACGAATTCAGTTTGTCCAAATTATTTCATCTTATTTTTAGTTACTTACTCGAATCACTTATTCTTGTACTAAAGAATACTGTATACTTTCAGCACTATGTCTAAAGAAAAATTTGTAAGATTGTTTGAATCCATTCATATATGTTTTTAACATTCACTTCTGATAATCCAAAATCCAACACCATAAAAGAGACATCCAAAAGGAGTGAAATTTGTACCATGAGCATGTTTTGATGTTATGCAAATTAGCATTTCAACGCAGACACACCCCGTGGGTACCTATGTAGCTAAACAAAGGAAGATCCGAAAATATTTTTCAGTAGGAACTATTTTTTGTGCGAGTTTTTTTTTTTTTTCTTTTTTTTCCTGATTTAGAAAATTTTTCATTCCTAGTAGAAACACAAGGATCTCAATTGATCGTTTGATAGAAGAAGAATTGTGGCTTATGTAAAAAGCGGATTTGCCAACCAAGAAAGTAATTTGAATGTTGGACAAAATAAAGCTACCTTGATGTGAATATGCAATAGACAAATGCAGAGAGAAGACTGATCAAAGGGAACAATTGCTCTAGCCTTATCACCACTGAGTGCTATCCACCAGTGATTACCCATAATATCATCACACATGAGTATGGTAATATTATGGGCATTCACTGATGGATATCACTCATATAGAAAGGATGGATAGCACTCTCATAGGAGGCATATAGAACAAATAAGTTATGTTGCATAACAGTCTGTCTCAACATACAATTCTATGTTATTTGCAGCACGAGAATTTCAATGCGGCATCCGTTACTGCGATTACCTTTGACCACAGGATTGTAATCGTGCGATAAACGCTGGATATGAACATCATTTACGCTGGAAGTCTCGGGGTTGACAAACTTGTGTATTAAAGATTAGATGGGAAATAACGTCTCACTTGGATAAAGGAATGTCACAATATTGCTCTTTCAGATGAATCAAGATTCTGCCTATAATACCGCAATGTTCCTACTTTAATCTGGTGACACTGTGGTTACATAATTTTTATATTAGGCATCCTTATACCGATCCTTCACTTGATATTTTCATTTAGGGTGGTAGTAGATTTTACTCACAAGTACCCTCTAATACGCATACACCGAACAATCTCTGAGGTTTTAGAGCTTATTGTCTCTGGGGTTTTAGAGCTTATAATATGGCCATTTGCCTACAATACCGCAATGGTCATACCTTAATCTAGTGACTCTGTGGTTGCATAATTTTTATATTAGGCATCCTTATACCGATCCTTCATTTGACATCATGATTTAGGGTGGTAGTAGATTTTACTCACACGCACCCTATAATAAGCATTGCGGTGCACCAAACAGTCTTTGAAGTTTTAGAGCTTATTTATCTTACCTTACTTTCAAGGCTTGCCTAAACAATATTTCAACAGGACAATGATAGTTGGCATGTGACACGTAATTTTTGGAAATCCTTTTTCGCCTACCAAATTGTATGGCTGATTCGGCCTTCCAATTATAGCCCATCGAACACGTTTGGTCGATAATTAGCAAATGGCTGGCACCGCCCGCAGCTACACCAGATAAACTGTGGCAGCGCATAGCAGCATGGACTGACATATCCCAAAAACACATTCAAGGCAATCAATGCCGAAGCGTGTAACAACAGTTGCTGTCGTCCATGAAAGCTAAGCATTGATTTTTTCATGTTCCTCAACACAATTGGGGGCTGTATTTTCAATCATATCATCTTTATGCTATTTTTATAATGCATTGGTACCGCTTCTACTTTTTATTGCTATTTGAATGGTCAATTGAAGTAAAGATTTGTTTGCATCTTATAAATCTTCAATAATGCATCCAAATATTATTCAAAAAAATTATATATTTTTACAAAATTTATAGACTATATATGTATATCTCTTTGCTACCAACCTTAATTTTAATTTTTTAAATTATTTATTTTTAATACCATTTTGAACAGCTTAATTTTCCCCACAAAATTAAGCTTACTTTCATTCACAAAATAGAACGTCTTAACGAGTACATTATGACGTCTTTTTTAACGAACATTATTGACTGAAATTTTACTATTGCATTTGATTTAATTTTGAAAAAAAAAATTATTTACGCATAATCATTTATCAGAATAAAAAAAACTCCTTTGGCAAAACATTTTATTATTGCCATTTTTAAATTTTCCATACATCACTGAATAACTATACATTTCACCAATAGGAAATTAAAGATAATAGTTTCAAATTACAGTACACTAATTGATATAATTATCGCTAAAATATAATGCTTTGAAATTCAAGCTATTAGTATTATTTACTAATGACATAAAAGAGAAACATTTTTAAAAAAGGAATACTTAAAGGAACAGAGGAATTCTTAAATGTTTACACTGCGTAAAAAAAATAGAAGGACAGTGTTTTTTTGCCAATTAATATCTCTTATTTTCTCCTAACTACCAGATATTTATGCAGATTTAGTTTAATGACCCTTTTTTTGATTTTAGGCAAAAATTAAACATCTACCACTAATATTAATAATAAAATTAGTATATATAATTTCCGATGCGTAAAAAAAGTAGAAGGACACTTGCTAATATATTTAATTTAGTGAGTTGTTCTTTAGTTAAATAGTGATTTTGTACTTTGTTTTATCCTTTTCAGTCAAAAAAATCTAATTTGTTTAAAAGTTACGCTGTTTCTCCGTTCTCAGAAATGCCTAAAGGAATACCTTTGAATGATTTTCAAAAAGGCCAAATTTCCGCATATCAAAATGATGGTAAAAGTGTCAGAGAGATTGCTCGATTATTGCAGGTGAGCCCCAATACAGTTTCCAACTTTATCAGAAATCCTTATAAAAATGGAATGAAAAAGAAGACTGGTAGACCGAAAAAGTTACCACCACGTGATGAAAGAAAACTTGTTCGTGTGCTTAAGAAGAACAAAGGAAGTGTTTCAAAGGCAAGAAATCAAGCAGGACTTAATCATGTGACAAAACAAACTGTTTACAACTATATTAAAAGATCTAAAAAATTCATTTTCAAAAAACGGAAATATCATCCTAAGTGGACACAAGATCACATTGATAACCGCTTAGCGTGGGCTAAGGAGCACATGTCCTGGACTACAGAATGGACTTCTGTGATATTTTCCGATGAAAAGAAATTTAACTTAGACGGTCCAGACGGATATCAGTACTACTGGCATTGTCTGGGGAATGAAGACGAATACTATTCAACACGACAAATGGGAGGAGGGAGTTTAATGGTTTGGTTGGCTGTTGGATACGGAGGAAGGACAAGTCTGGTTTTCTTAAATGGTAGGCAAAAACATACAGACTACATTCAAGTGCTGAATTCCGAGCTTCTTTCTTATGGCTCTGACTTGGGGGGTGAAGAGTGGAAGTTTCAGCAAGATGGAGCTTCCATTCACACCGCGACTGGAGTCAAAAATTGGTTGCTAACAAATAATGTGGATGTTTTACCATGGCCAGCCAAAAGTCCTGACCTTCATATATGGGAAAACATCTGGGCAATGCTAGTTCGTCAAGTTTATGCTGATGGAAGGCAGTTTGATTCGCTAACTCAACTTCGAGAAGCATTGAATGACTCGTGGGACAATTTTTGTCAAACAGAAGTTCAATGTCTATACAATTCACTTCCAAACAGAATATTTGAAGTTATAAAGGCCAATGGGAAGAACATTCCTTATTAAAATCACTATTTTTTCATTCATTATAATGATGTCCTTCTACTTTTTTTACAAATTTTCAAAAAAGAGAAACTATTTTTGTTGCCATTAATATTTTATGTTTGAATATAATAATTCTGATGTTAAAATTGTATTTTTAAAATATTTGTAAAATGTTTCTAATAAAAAATTTTAGTAAAAATAAAATATTTTTCGGTTATTGTTACAAAATCAAGTGTCCTTCTACTTTTTTTACGTAGTGTAATAATGAAGTTTTCTTGATTAGAGTAAATAAACTTACCCATTAGTTCATTTTAAACTTCAAATTTTGTAAACATATTTATCTATTAAAAACAAAGCAGTTAAAATGTATTTCACTAATTGAAATTCAAAATTCCTAGAATATAAGCATGACAAAATTATAAAAAGGATATAACAATTGAAAATCTTTGAACTAATGAGCTGCTATTAAAATATTTCAGGATTTTATTTAAATTAATCTCTCAAAAAGAATAAATGTGCTAACTAAATAACTCTACTAGAATTTGAAATTGTATAAATTATTGTGACTACTAAACAAATTCTAATAATCCTTTTGAACAATATTATATTTAAGAAATAATATAATATTATGTTACTTAATATAAGCATAATTTATATAATATATAACAATATAATTTTAAATAATTTGGCTTGAGCATTTTTCTAAAAAAAATGAAAACCTTATAGTTTTTTATATTAACAAAAAAAATTATTTAAAAAATATTTTTAGCTTTTTAAAATATATATGTTTTCCTCAAGTAGTTAGTAAAAAAATTGATATAGTTATTGACTTTCACTTAACAACAAAAATGCAAAGCCATACTATTAAATAAGTTTTTGATAAGTTTAAGAGACAAAATGTCTCAACTTGCCGAAATTAGTAATTTGTAATTTAACTTCCTTTTACTACATCATATTTGAGAAAAGCAGGATTTTCATATACTGCAATAAAACCTAGAATATAAAACACAACTTTGTGCTGCAACACCAGTTACAAGTGCTAATATTGTGCTTAAAACCCATATTTATTAAATCTTAAATGTGAGTTCATCCTGGAATTGACTGAATGTCAGCCGTAATCCTATAGTACATAGGTTTCGAAACTACCATCAATGATAGCGGACACGTTAAGCAAACACATTTTTTGAAAGGTCGGCGGTTATTTGGCTACTTCTGATTAGTACATGCGCAGCGGCGTCATATGGCTGATAGCAGAAAAGTAAAAGCATGCAGTTTCCATTATGCAAAACTCTTTATTGTCTAAACATTAATTATGTTAGTAAAAGTTAAGGCCGATATGCATGGGGTCTTGATTCAATGGTGTTGTTCATGGATACAACTAAATTATTTCTCAAATTAAAAAGCGATGTTTAGCTACCATATTAGTTAAAATTTGCTAACACCTACACAACTGCAACACGTAACACATAAAACAAAATTATATAATATTTACAAAATCATCTTAAAAGCATGTTCGTTTAAGGGTCTTTGTACCCTTCTTACATCCTGGAACTCTTTACTCGACTTTGCACACTCCCTTTTCTCCCTTTCCCATTATCGGTTCCAAAGTCTAATGGGCGAAAAGAAACATACAAAGTCCAAAATTTGACGTAAGGGTCAACCCGTTCTTGAAAGGAGAATCAATCAACCTTGAACTCTATCCCGTTGGCTATATTTTGTTTTGGGAAGACATCGTGAATCCTTACTATGTTTATGAAAGTTAATTTAACCATCCCTTAACATTATATATTCAAGTTCCATTCATGGAATCAGTCATAAAATGTATCTCCACATTAAAAATTAGTACTGATTTTAGTTTATACTGATTATACTGATTTCAGTATTATTTCATAAAATACATCAGTAACAATTTTTAACGATCTTTATTTTACAATATTCTTTCTAAATAATGAAAACTTTCACAATTATATTTCAAGTTTTTATAACTTCTCATGTGTCAAAAATTACTGAAATTACTTCCTTTATATTTTTAAGTCAAGCCATTCAAGATCTTAAACGACAGAATGAAAAAGAAAAGAAAAAATAATAATAAAATAAAAAGCAAATGAGAAATAACTAAAAACAAAGCACATTTAATTTAGATTTATCACCCAGCATTAAGCATGAACAGCTGATCTCACTGAAAATTAAAAACAATAAAACTTTGTTACATTTCAACTCCCCGGACAACAATCCTTCTGACAGAAAAATTCACAGTACAAAATCCTGAAATACATTTGCTGTACTCCCCGAGGAGCTATTGCAAAGACTTCTCGCTGATGAGTCATTTCAACAATTCCTCGGACTTTTTAAGACGGGGAAAATCTTTTCTTATTGCGTGGATCACCTGATTTCCCGTCGGAGGGTGGAGAAATCTTCCCTCCCATCAGCCACGCCTGCTCACTTTTTTCCCTCTTTTTTTCCCCATGAATTGCCTTGCAAAGGCTTGGGTCGTTTTCCGGCCCATTACATTGTAACAGCTTAGTTAGCAGTTCGGGAGAGGAAAATAAAATACCTACGTGCACGTGCTTCTAGGGAAAAATAAGTAAAAAAAAAATTAGTATTGCCGGATGTGAGGATTTTTTTCCCTCTCTTAATTTGAATTATCATACCATGAAGATGGGCATTAAGTAAAATAGAAGATTGTTTCTCATAAAGAGGAGGGTATATGTAGAAAAGAGATGAAGCCTTTTCTATAAAACTACAGGATGGGGTGTTTTTTTTTTTTTTTTCCCCATCGTCTGCTGCTAATCCTTACTAACGATATGAAAGACATTCCTTTCGTTTTTTTTTTTTTTTAAAGGGAAGATAGTTTACTGATGGCTATTTTATGAAAAAGATAGAGTAACTCTTATTATAAGCGATTGTAATATTTCATATTTAAATGTATCTATCTGTATGGGTATTAATTAAATTAAACGTAAGAGCATTCTTTTATCAAACTAGAAATTCAGAAAATATATTTTTTTTATAATAAAACAATAAATTTTCACGACATTCAAGGGGAAAAAATGGATAAAAAAACTATTTCGTTAAATATTTACAATAATATATTTATTTTTGTATTTACAATAAAATATTTATTTTTTCATTTACAATAATATATTTATTTTTTTATTTACAATATATTTTTAAATATTTTTATAATATATTTTTTAATATTGTTACAATATATTTTTATAATTTTTACAATAATATTGTCTAAAAAAACAAAAAAAAACTATTAACTTTAGTCCAACTGTCACGCAAAAAACAATTATATTGAAACAAATTTTTCAGTCGTGGAATTAATCATTTAAAGAAATGATTTCTGTAAGAAATTCTAAATATGTAAATGTATAAATATGTAAATAGTAAATGTATAAATATATATATATACATTTACTGGTAAAAAAGGTAACTTTCATTATAATTACAATAAACGTATTTTACTTAGATAAGTTTCTACGTTAACAGTGGCAAATCAAAACAGACTTGGAATATTATCTTGTAATCACTTTAACTTAATGTCCAACTGTATTATGTGTAAATAATAATATTTTAGTTAATTAATAATAGTGCTTTTATATTTTCTTTTAACAGCAAATCGACTAAGTTGTGTTAGAAGATTGTTAATAATATCGTAAGTAATAGCTATTGTCATAGTATCGTAATTCTAATCTATGGTAATTAAACATCGCCAACAGGAAACTTCATTAGATTATTCTCATCAAGAATCATTTTAAAAAACATTGGAAATCATATTTATATTATCTTTATTGCACGTAATGCAAAACAATAAAATAACATAATGCAAAACAAAACGATGTCCAGAAAGCAATTATTCTCTACCTTATTTAATATATATAATATAGAAAAACGTAATAGACGTAAAATAAAACCGTAGCATAAATAATAAAAACATACCAAAAAAATTCATACCATAAATAATTTTAAAAGTCTTTTTCAGCAAAACTAAAACATTTAGGCAAAAAACGTCTATTCATGTTGTTTTATAGCGCAGGATGCAAAAATAATAACAATAATAAAATGACGTCTGGGAATTAAGTTGCCCAGACAGCAATTATTTACCTGGATCATTCAAATCCATTAAATAAATGATTTGAACTATTTCTTTTTCTTTTAAAAAATATCTCACGAAAATAAATAAATAAAACAATTTGGAAAAAATTAAATAGTTTTCTAATTTAGAAAATAAATTTTAAATTATTTCGTTAACTCTCCCTTAAAATTGTTTCCAATCCAACAAAATAAAGTTGATTTTTTTACATACAGAAGTCTAAGTAATTGTAAGTAAAAATATCAGCTTAATTTTTATTTGAAATGTCCTTTATTATGAGTAATATAAGCAGGTATTTTTATGCAGAATAATTTAATAATAAAATAGCGTCTGGGAAATACGTTACCCAGACAGCAATTATTTACCTGGATAATTCAAATCCATTAACTAAATGGTACGAAATATTTTTGCTTTTAAAAAAATATCTTTCCAAAATAAATAAAAAATAATTTCTTAAATAAATAAAAAATTTGGAAAAAATTAAACTGTTTTCTATCTCAGAAAATAAATTTTTATTCGAACTATTTTTTCTTTCTTTTAAAAAATACCTCTCGAAAATAAATAAATAAAATATTTTGGAAAAAATTAAATAGTTTTCTAATTTAGAAAATAAATTTTAAATGTATTTCTTTAACTCTCCGGTAAAATTTTCAATCCAGCAAAAATAAAGTTGATTTTTTTTACTTGCAGAAGTCTAAGTAATTGTAAGTAAAAAAACAGCTTTATTTTTATTTGAAATTTCCTTTATTACGAATAACACACGCACGTATTTTTATGCCGAATAATTTTAATAAATCAACATAAGACGCATACATTTTATCAGATCGCAAAATTTTAATATATTTTTCATTTAGATATATTCCCCAGATAACAATTTATACAGTTCGCTTCTCTTTTATTCTGTTATTAAATCACGAAATAACCTTAAATTGTCAAAGGTTTCTCAAATACACATCAAAAAGAGTAATAATAGACAGCTTTCTTGCATTAGAAGTTTAAAAAGCTTCACATTTCTCTGAGGGATTCTTGAATTCCTTCCGATTAGCATATAAACCAAAATATCAATTTCTTTAAAGAAGAAACTCTATTCAAATGCAACATATGAACGCAAATGCTCGACTAAAAAAACACATTTCTCAGTAACTGAAAGTGAGTTTAATCATATGTTACTCTAGAGAGATATACAAAAATTGAAAACCATACTTAAAATACTTTCTTGTGTTTTGTAATGAAAATACGTTAATCCTCCAGGTTCCCACATTTATACTAAAAAGTATTAAAATATTTTATATTAAATTATTATCTTAAGAGTGGTATTTGTCAATGAAAATACAGATATTTAAAATTTATTTTTGTATTCTTAGCTCCTTTCATAAAGGTTAGATTTAAAGAAGAAGAGTATTATTTTCAAATGAAAATAAATATAACCTTGAATATATAAAATTAAGTGCATAGGAAAACAAAATATTAAGATATTTAACATAAATATTAAATCGGAAATGACACTTGAGGCTTATCTGAGTCTACCTCCATCACAACAAATGAATGGAATTACTATCTTCATTGGCTCAAGGTCTGCCTTACAGGCTCTTAATAAAGATTCCTCAAGTATGATCTTGAACATCATATCTCTTTTAGAACAAATCCACTGCTTACACAGAATGTGTATCCTACAATGGATTCCTGCTTTTGTGGATTTGGAATATAATGCAATTACAGATTCTTTGGCAAACAATGCCAGAAGTTTGAATCAGACTGTCATTCCTACTTTCCATGCCGATGCAAATATCTTAGCAAAATCTAAACTTATAACTCCTAAGATTAAAACTAAATATCAAATTACAGAACTAAATATCAACAAAAGAACAGCTGCTACTGTCACTAGAGCAAGGATGAAGCACAATAAAAATATGAAAAATTCTGCTGGTGGCTTTAAAAAATACCAAAATGAGGCAACTGTCGTGATGTCGAGCTTACTCCTCATCCTGTCTTTGCTTGCCCAGCTTTTGCAACTGCCATGCATTGTCTGGACCATCCTTCGAGATGGCAATCAACATAGCCAATATTATTCGAGAGCACCATGATATTTGATTTTCTTGTACTTTTCAAGGGACACGACAATAGCAACAACAACATTAAATCTGATAATATTGTATTTATTAAACAAAAGATTGAAAGATATCGAAATCATAATTAATGAATCATATTTGTTTATTTATTTTCGGTTTCTCTCACAAAAGCTGTATTTAAAGATGACATGAAGTATTGATTTCAAATGAAATTAAATGTATTCAGGAATAGATAAAAATAACTGCAGAAAAAGTAAGAAATTGTTAGTATTTTTGACATAAATATTAAATGTAATATTTTTGTGTCTACCAAATGTAAGAAACTTTGACGATCAAGCCACAGAGATATCTTAAATTCATTTTTTTTTTTTTTTTTTTTTTAATTTCATTCATAAAAGTTGTACTTTATGTTTAAGTAAAGCATTCTGTAAAGCAGATGTTTGATATAATTGCATTAATAAAAAGGAAACAAGGTTCGTAAATGAAAATATAGAGATATTTAAAATTTATAAATTTGATAGAATAAATCAAAATGTACCTAACAATAAATAAGCACAGTAATCATTTCTATCAATCAGTTACGATGTTTATATTCTAATAAGTAACAAAGAAGCTGCTACGAAAGGTTTTATAAGTAATTCTTTAAAGTTTTATCGTCAATATATTAATATTGCACCTGAAATTCTGTATATATTGTATATGTTCTATAATTATCAAATAAAAAATTTATATTTTTCAAAAAAATATTGTGAGTTCGTTATGAATCGCTTAAAATAAGTGGAAGTTTAATTCAAATTGTATTTTGTACTTTTTCTGTTTATTCATAGTTTATTTAAATATAATAATGTAGGCATCTTAGAAAATATACTTACAATGAATAAATTATTAACACAGTTAGAATATGGAGAATATTACAAATAAAAAGTGTTTCCTTTCAAAGTTATATTACTGCTAAGTTTTAAAATTCAAATCAAATTATTTTTATTAAAACAGAAAATACTACTAGAATACTTTCATTAGTCCAGAAAAGAAACTAATTTATATATGTACCTTTTATATTTAATCAACTAAAATTTCCTTTCTTTATAAACTTTATAGCATGCTTAATTATTTGACTAGAAATTTCCTCTAAAGAGAAGATGAAAAGTTTCCTTCACACTCTAAATTGCCCTGAATGATTCGAATTTTAGTTCAAGAACTCGAGAAGTTCCCAAACCCGTTAGTTACCACTGTGCAATTCATCATGGCAACGAGATGAGATATATTTCACCGTTGCCACACCCGCCAACTAAATATAATCTACCTACACCCAAAACTCAACGATAAGAGCGAAAAATGTTGTTGAACAATACATTTATCAATTAAATTACCGCTTCGTTGCGATGTCTAAACCATTCAGTCCTTTCCGGATGCTATTTTAAAAGATCCCAGAAAATGGCGGTGAACACATTAAGAGCTTAAGTTGCGGCACCCATTAAAGGAGTATTCGCGAGTTTACTGTGCAGACGGTGGAACACTTTTGCTACCAAACAAAAAAGAAATATATTTTCTGGAAATTAAAAAGAAGTTCGAATTTATCACATAGCCTCCTGTAATGTTGCCAGCGAAGTACATAAATGAGTTTTCTTAGAAATTAGCAGTCCAGAAAAGATGTTAAACTCGTTTGATGAAGTTAGAGTTAATGTAATTCCAATTAAAAGCGTTATTTATTTTTGGGGATGCCCTTTTAAGTTGAGAACTTTTGCCAGTTCCAAAAATAAATACATGAGTTCATACTAGCTGTTAAAATTATAGGTAATGGGTGTGAAAATAAGTATAAACTGATTGATAACAACAAAGTCTTTTCATTATAACTTAATATTTTTAAATAAATACATAATAAATTAAATTGCTTTCCATTCTGCATTTAAAAATATTAAGGAATTCTTATTTTAATTTCACGTATCTACTTTTAATTAATTTTTTATGAATTCGTGAAGTTCGTAATGTTTCATTAGTTTTATATACATTCATATGATAATTGATTAAAATAAAATAATTGTTACTGTTCTGATTTAATCTCAATTTGTAATTTTTTTCCAAATTATTACAAGAATTTCTAGCTTCATAGCTATACCCAAAAAAAGCAAATATAAACATATAGGTAATGGCTGTATAAATAAGTATAAACTGATTGATAACAACAAAGTATTTTTATTATAATTTAATATTATTAAATAAATATCTACTAAATTAAATTGCTTTATATTCTGAATTTTAGAACTATTAATGAATTCTTATTTTAATTTCACGTCTCTACTTTATAATAAATTTATGATTTCGCGAAGTTCGTAATATTTCATTAGCTTTATATATAATCATGTGATAATAGATTAAAATAAAATAATTATTACTGTTCTGATTCAATCTCAATCTGTAACTTTTTTTTAATTATTTCAAGAGTTTATAGCTTCCAAACTATACACAAAAGAACGATAACTATTGTAAAGCGAATAACGAAGAGAAAAAAAAAAGGTGACTGAGTTCCTGGAATATATCGCTACGAAATGGGATTGGACTTTCAGTGGAATTTTATGTCCTACATACTTGTATGGCAACTGGGATAAGTAATTATTTAACATGGACTCCCTCTCCCAAAATCATTAACATCTCTAGTTGATCATTTCCTATGTAAATAGTTAACTTATATTATGCTAGATAATGTTTGCATGCTAGTTACCACTGTGCAATTCATCATGGCAACCAGATGAGATATATTTCACCGTTTCCACTACGGCCAACTAAATATAATCATTTACCTACGCCCAAAACTCACGATAAGAGTGAAAAATGTTGCTGAACAATAAGGACAGATTGACTCCTTTCACGGACAGATTGACCCTTATGTTGGACTTAGGACTTTGACTGTTTTTCACCCATTAACTTTGGAGCGACAATGGGAGAGGGAGAAAGCGAAAAGACAGGTTAAATTTTGTTTCGGGAAAACATGGTGAATTCTAACTATGTTTATGAAATTTAATTTACCCTTCCCTTAACATTATATATTCAAGATCTATTGATGGAATTAGTCATAAAATATGTCCCCACATTATAAATTACTACATGATTTCAGGCTATTTTCGGCTATTTTGACATGGCTATTTTTTCATAAAATTCAGCTTTGATAATTTTTGTAATATTATTTCTAAATAACGGAATCTTTCATAATTATATTAAGTTTTTATACCTTCTCATGTGTCAAAAATTACCTGAAATTACTTCCTTTCTATGTTTAAGAAAAGCCATTCAAGATCTTAAACAACAGCATGAAAAAGAAGAAGGACAAAAATTATGAAAATAAAAAGTAAATGAGAAATAACAAAAAAAAAAAGCACATTTAATTTAGATTTATCACCCAGCATTAAGCATGAACAGCTGATCTCAGTGAAAATTAAAAACAATAAAACTTTGTTACATTTCAACTCCCCGGACAACAATCCTTCTGACAGAAAATTCACAATACGAAATCCTGAAATATATTTGCCGTACTCCCCGAGGAGCTATTGCAAAGACTTCTCGCTGATGAGTCATTTCAACAATTCCTGGGACTTTTTAAGACGGGGAAAATCTTTTCTTATTGCGTGGATCACCTGATTTCCCGTCGGAGGGTGGAGAAATCTTCCCTCCCATCAGCCACGCCTGCTTACTTTTTTCCCTCTTTTTTTTTCCCCATGAATTGCCTTGCAAAGGCTTGGATCGTTTTCCGGCCCATTACATTGTAACAGCTTAGTTAGCAGTTCGGGAGAGGAAAATAAAATACCTACGTGCACGTGCTTCTTAGAGAAAAATAAGTAAAAAAAAAAAATTAGTATTACCGGATGTGAAGATTTTTTTTCCCTCTCTTAATTTGAATTATCATACCATGAAGATGGACATTAAGTAAAGTAGAAGATTGTTTCTCATAAAGAGGAGGGTATATGTAGAAAAGAGATGAAGCCTTTTCTATAAAACTACAGGGTTGATTCTTTTTTTTTTCCGCATCGTCTGCTGCTAATCCTAAATGAAAGACATTCCTTTCGTTTTTTTTTAAGGGGAAGATAGTTTACTGAAGGCTATTTTATGAAAAAGATAGAGTAACTGTTATTATAAGTGATTATGATATTTCATATTTAAATGTGTCTATCTGTATGGATATTAATTAAATTAAATGTAAGTGCATTCTCTTATCAAACTAGCAATTTTTATTTTCTTCAAAATTCATTACTAAAAGGAAATCTTTTATAATAAAACATTAAATTGTCACAAGATTTATGAAAAAGATGGTAAAAAATAGATATATTTTAAATAGATATATATAAATAGATATATAAAAATAATTTTTTTAAATTATTGTCTAAAAAAAAATATATATATATTAACTTTACTCTAACTGTCACGCAAAAAAACAATTATGTTGAAACAAATATTCTAGTGTGGAATTCATCATTTAAAGTAATGATTTTTGTAAGAAATTCTAAATATATAAATGTATAAATATGTAAATAGTAAATGTATAAATATGTAAATAGTAAATGTATAAATATGTAAATAGTAAATGTATAAATATATATATACATTTACTGCTAAAAAAGGTAACTTCCATTACAATTACAATAAACGTATTTTACTTTGATAAGTTTCCACCTTTGAACAGAAGCAAATCAAACTATTATCTTTTAATCACTTTAACAAACTTTTTAACTTTATGTCCAACTGTATTATGTGTAAATAATAATATTTTAGTTAATTAATAATAGTGTTTTTATATTTCCTTTTAACAACCAATAGACTAAGTTGTGTTAAAAGATTGTTAATAATTTCGTAAGTAATAGTTATTGTTATAGTAGCGTAATTCTAATCTATGATAATTAAGCATTGCCAACTGGAAACTTCATTAGATTATTCTCTTCAAGAATGATTTCGAAAAACACTGGAAATCATATTTATACTATCTTTACTGCACATAATGCAAAACAATAATAATAAAACAACATAATGCAAAACAAAACGATTTCCAGAAAGCAATTATTCTCTACATTATTTAATATATATAATATAGAAAAACATAATAAACATAAAATAGAACCGTAGCATAAATAATTAAATAAACATATCAAAAAATTCATAACATAAATAATTTTAAAACACTTTTTCAGCAAAACTAAACAATTTAAGCACAAAAACGTCTATTCATGTTGATTTATTGCACAGGATGCAAAAATAATAACAATTATAAAATGACGTCTGGGAATTAAGTTGCCCAGACAACAATTATTTACCTGGATAATTCAAATCCATTAAATAAATGATTCGAACTATTTTTTTTCTTTTAAAAAATATCTTTCTAAAATAAATAAAAAAATTATTTCTTAAATAAATAAAAAAAATTGGAAAAAATTAAACTCTTTTCTATGTCAAAAAATAAATTTTAGATTATTTCTTTGACTCTCGTTAAAATTATGTCCAATCCAACAAAAATAAAGTTGATTTTTTTACTTACAGAAATCTAAGTAATTGTAAGTAAAAAAAATCATCTTTATTTTTATTTGAATTTCCTTTTATTATGAGTAGCATATGCAGGTATTTTATGCAGAATAATTTAATAATAAAATTGAATCTTTGAAATACGTTATCCAGACAGCAATTATTTACCTGAATAATTCAAATCCATTAAATAAATTATTCGAACTAATTTTTTCTTTTAAAATCTTTCTAAAATAAATAGATAATAATTTCTTAAATAAATAAAACATTTGGAAAAAAATTAAACTGCTCCCTAACTCAGAAAATAAATTTTAAATTATTTCTTTAACTCTCTGTTAAAATTATTTTCAATTCAACAAATATAAAGCTGATTTTTTGTTACTTACAGAAGTCTAAATAATTGTAAGTAAAAAATCAACTTTATTTTTCTTTAAAATTTCCTTTATTATGAATAAAATACGCAGGTATTTTTGTGCAGAATAATTTTAATAAATCAACATAAGACGCATACATTTTATAAGATCGCAGAATTTTAATACCTTTTTCATTTAGTCCCCAGATAACAATTTATATGGTTCGCATCTCTTTTATTCTGTTATTAAATCACGAAATAACCTTAAATTGTCAAAGGTTTCTCAAATATACATCAAAAAGAGTAATAATAGACAGCTTTCTTGCATTAGAAGTTTAAAAAGCTTCACATTTCTCTGAGGGATTCTTGAATTCCATCCGATTAGCATATAAACCAAAATATAAATTTTTTTGAAGAAGAAACTCTATTCAAATGCAACATATGAACGTAAATGCTCGACTAAAAAAACCATCTTTCAGTAACTGAAAGTGAGTTTAATCATATGTTACTCTAGAGAGAGATACAAAAATTGAAAACCATACTTAAAAAACATTCTTGCGTTTTGTAATGTATACTTTTATACATTACAAAAATATACTTATAAGGTTCCCACATTTATACTTAAAAGTATTGAAATAGTATACATTAAATTTCTTAAGAGTGGTATTTGTTAATGAAAATACAGATATTTAAAATTTATTTTTGTATTATTAGCTCCTTTCATAAAGGTCACATTTAAAAAAGTAAGGTATACTTTTCAAATGAAATTAAATATAACCATGAAAATATATAAAATTAAGTACAGAGGGAGTAAGAAAGTATTAAGATGTTTAGCATAAATACTAAATCCGAAAAGGCACTTGAGGCCTGTTTGAGTCTACCTCCATCACAACAAATGAACGGAATTACTGTCTTCACTGACTCAAGGTCTGCCTTACAGGCTCTTAATAAAGATTTTTCAAGTGTGATCTTGAACATTATCTCTCTCTCTCTTAAAACAAATCCACTGCTTGCACAGAATGTGTACAATGGATCTCTGCTCATGTGGATTGGAATTTAATGCAATTACAGATTCTTTGGCAAAGAATGCCAGAAATCTGGATCTTACTGACATTCTTCGTTCCCTTGCAGATGCAAATGCCTTGTCAAATTCTAAACTTATAATTCCTTTTAAGATTAAAACTAAATACCAAATTACAGAACTAAATGTCGACAGAAAAACAACTACTACTCTCACAAGATTAAGGATGAAGCACCACAAAAATATGAAAATTTCTGCTGATGGCGTTAAAAAATACCAAAAATGTGGCAACTGCCCTGATGTCGAGCTTACCTCTCATCAAGTCTTTGATTACCCAATTGGTGCAACAGCCATACATTGTCTGGACCATCCCTAGGAAGAGGATTTGTATTCCGAGCTGGCAATCAACATAGCCAATATTATTCGGTAGTTACACTATATTTTAATCTTATGCACTCTTCAGGGGATACGACAACAACAACAACATTAAATCGGTTAATATTGTGCTTATTAAAGAGATTGGAAGACATTGACATCATAGATTATATTTATTTATTTATTTTCTGCTTCTTTCACAAAACTTGTATTTAAAGATGAAATGGAGTATTCATTTCAAAAGAAATTAAATGCAATCATGAATAAATAAACTTACAGAGAGAGTAAGGAATTGTTAGTATTTTTGGCATAAATATTAAATCTAATATTTTTGTGTTTATTGAATATAAGAAAGTTCGTTGCACAAATCACAGAGATATCTTAACTTAATTTTTGTATTTTTAATACTCTCCATAAAAGTTTCTTTTAATGTAAAAGTAGAGCATTCTTTTTTAAATGAAATTAGATGTCACTATTAATATAAAAGTAAACACAGAAAGTTATGAGGTGTTTGATATAATTGTATCAACCAAAAAGGAAACAAAGTTCGTCAATGAAAATATAGAGATATTTAAAATTTATATATTTTTATAAAATAAATAAAAATTTACTTAACAATTAATACCTACCGTAATCATATCTATCAATAAGTTACTATGTTTTTATTCTAATAAGTAAAAACAAAGGCTATGAATGGTTTTATAAGTAATTCATTAAAGTTTTATCGTCAATATATTAATATTGCAGCTGAAATTCTGTATATATTGTATATGTTCTATGCTTATTAAATAAAAAATTTATATTTTGCAAAAAAATATTGTGAGTTCATTATGAATCACTTAAACTAAGTGAAGTTGAATTCCAATTGTATTTTGTACTTTTTCCGTTTATTCATAGTTTATTTAAATATAATAATTTAGATATCCTAGAAAATATACTTACAATGAATAAATTATTAACAAAGTCGGAATATGGAGAATATTACAAATAAAAAGTTTTTCCTTTCAAGACTATATGATTGCAAAATTTTAAAATAGAAATCGAGTGTTTTTAATTAAAATAGAAAATGTACTTCAAAGCGAATTTTTGTTAAATAAATACTTTCATTATTCTAGGAAAGAAACAAATTTATAGCATATTCCTTTTCAATTTAATCAGCAAAAATTTCCTTTATAAACTTTATAGCATGCTTAATTATTTGACAAGAAATTTCCTCAGAGAAGATGAAAACTTTTCTTCCCATTCTAAATTTCCCTGAATGATTCGAACTTTAGTTCAAGAACTCGAGAAGTTCCCAAACCCGTTAGTTACCACTGTGCAATTCATCATGGCAAAGAGATATATTTCACCGTTGCCACTCCGGCCAACTAAATATAATCATCCACCTACGCCCAAAACTCACGATAAGAGCGAAAAATGTTGATGAACAATACATTTATCAATTAAATTACCGCTCCGTTGCGATGTCTAAGCCATTCAGCCCTTTCCGGATGCTATTTTAGAAGATCTCCAAGAATGGCGGTGGACACATTAAGAGCTTAAGTTGCGGCACCCATTAAAGGAGTATTCGCGAGTTTACTGTGCAGGCGGTGAAACACTTTTGCCGCCAAACAAAAAAGAAATATATTTTCTGGAAAATGAAAAGAAGTTCGAATTAATCACATCGCCTATAATGTTGCCAGAGTACATAAATGAGTTTTCTTAGAAATTAGCAGTCCAGAAAAGAAGTTAAACTTGTTTGATGAAGTTACAGTAAATGTAATTCCAATTAAAAGTGTTATTTATTTTTGGGATGCACTTTTAAGTTGAGAACTTTTGCCAGGTTCCAAAAATAAATACAAGAGTATTTGCTAGCTGTTAAAATTATAGGTAATGGCTGTATAAATAATAAACTGATAGATAATAACAAAGTCTTTTTATTGTAATTTAATATTATTAAATAAATAGGTAATAAATTAAATTGCTTTCTACTTTGCATTTTATAACTATTCCTAATTTAATTTCTCGTATTGATTTTATAATAATTTTAAGAAATCGTAGAAATTCGTAATGTTTCATTAGTTTTATATATAGTCATATGATAATTGTATTGTATGATTAAAATAAAATAATTGTTACTGTTCTGATGTAATCTCACTCTATATAATTTTTAATTACTCCAAGAGTTTCTAGTTTCATAACTCTATGCAAAAGAACAATAACTGTAAAATGAATAACAAAAAACAGAATATAACACAAAAATATGATGGTGTTCCCGGAATATATCACTTAGAAATGTGATTGGACTTTTATTGGAATCATAATTTCTACTTATTTGTAAGGCAACTGGCATACGTAAGTATTTAATATGGATTCACTTTCTCAAAATCATTACCAACTCTAATTGATTAGGTTTGCTCGGAATATACTACCTGTCCGGGTGAGAGTCTGTAGTCCAACTGTTACACAAGGTTATGCTAAATATATTTCTTCTCGGGATAAGAGTTATTTATTACTTATTCTGTTTATTCATGGTTTATTTAAATATAAATGTAAACATTTTAGAAAATATACTTACAATGAATAAATTATTAGCACGGTCAGAATCTAATGCATATTACAATAAAAAGTGTTTCCTTTTAAGGTTATAATATTGCTGAATTTTAAATTCAAATCGAATTATTTTAATTAAAATTATAAATGTTCTTGAAACCCCATTTGATTTTTTAATTAATGATTTCATCATTCTAGAAAAGAAATAAATTAATAGCATGTTCCTTTTCAATTTAATAATAAAAAATTTCTTGTTCTTTTTAAATGCTTAATTATTTTATGAGGAATTTCCTCTAAAGAGAAGACGAAAAGTTTCCTTCTCATTCTAAATTGCCCTGAATCATTCGAACTTTAGTTCAAGAACTCGAGAAGTTCCCAAACCCGTTAGTTACCACCGTGCAATTCATCATGGCTACGAGATTAGATATATTTCACCGTTGCCATTCCGGCCAACTAAATATAATCATCCACCTACGCCCAAACTCACGATAAGAGCGAAAAATGTTGCTGAACAATACATTTATCAATTAAATTACCGCTTCGTTGCGATGTCTAAGCCATTCAGCCCTTTCCGGATGCTATTTTAGAAGGTTTCCCAGAATGGCGGTGGACACATTAAGAGCTTAAGTTGAGGCACCCATTAAAGAAGTATTCGCGAGTTTACTCCGCAGACGGTGAAACACTTTTGCCACCAAACAAAAAAGAAATATATTTTCTGGAAATTGAAAAGAAGTTCGAATTTATCACATAGCCTCCCGTAATGTTGCCAGCGGAGTACATAAATGAGTTTTCTTAGAAATTAGCAGGCTAGAAAAGAAGTTAAACTTGTTTGATGAAGTTATAGTAAATGTTATTCCAATTAAAAGAGTTATTTATTTTTGGGATGCCCTTTTAAGTTGAGAACTTTTGCCAGGTTCCAAAAATAAATGCAAGAGTTCATACTAGCTGTTAAAATTATAGATAATGGGTGTATAAATAAGTATAAACTGATTCATAACAACAAAGTCTTTTTATTATGAGTTAATATTATTAAATAAATACGTAATAAATTAAATTGCTTTAAATTCTGCATTTTAAAACTATTAATGAATTCCTAGTTAAATTTCACGTATTTATTTTATTATAATTTTTTATGAATGAGTAGAAGTTCGTAATGTTTCATGAGTTTCATTTTATGATTAGAATAAAATAACTTTTACAGTTCTAATTTAATCTCTACCTGTAATATTTTTCAAATTATTCCAAGAGATTTTAGCTTCATAGCTATGCACAAAGAATAATAACGTAAAACGAATAGAAAAAAACGTAATACAGCACAGAAAGAAGTGATCGTGTCCCCAAAATATATCACTTAGAAATGTGACTGGGCTTTTATTGGAATCATAATTTCTATCTACTTGTAAGGTAACTGGAATAAGCAATTATTTAACATGGACTCACTTTCCCAAAATCATTTTATTTATATTATTCTATTTAATCTTTGCATGCATGGAATGTTATTATAAATATATATAGTAATGATCCACCATTCATTCCCACAAAAAGCTATAAACCTTAAACTCAAAGTTGATGGATCCTCCTTTCAAGGCCGGATTGACCCTTATGTTAGACTTTGGACTTCCTGTTATTTCACCCATTAACTTTGGAACCGACAATGGGAGAGAGAAAAAGCGAAAAGACTATATTTTGTTCCGGGAAAACATGGTGAATTCTAACTATGTTTATAAAAGTTAATTTAACCATCACTTTACGTTATATATTCAATATCTATTGATGGAATTAGTCATAAAATATGTCCCCACATTATAAATTCGTATATGATTTCAGGCTGTTTTTGGCTATTTTGACATGGCTATTTTTCCATAAAATTCAGCTTTGACAGCTTTTGTAATATTCTTTCTAAATAACGGAATCTTTCATAATTATATGAAGTTTTTATACTTTCCCATGTGTCAAAAATTACTGAAATTACTTCCTTTATATGTTTAGGAAAAGCCATTCAAGATCTTAAACGACAGCATGAAAAAAAAGAAAAAAAATTGTGAAAATAAAAAGTAAATGAGAAATAACTAAAAACAAAGCACATTTAATTTAGATTTATCACCCAGCATTAAGCATGAACAGCTGATCTCACTGAAAATTAAAAACTATAAAACTTTGTTATATTTCAACTCCCTGGACAACAATCCTGGACAATGACAGAAAATTCACAGTACAAAATCCTGAAATACATTTGCTGTACTCCCCGAGGAGCTATTGCAAAGACTTCTCGCTGATGAGTCATTTCAACGATTCCTCGGACTTTTTAAGACGGGGAAAATCTTTTCTTATTGCGTGGATCACCTGTTTTCCCGTCGGAGGGTGGAGAAATCTTCCCTCCCATCAGCCGCGCCTGCTCACTTTTTTCCCTCTTTTTTTCCCCCCATGAATTGCCTTGCAAAGGCTTGGGTCGTTTTCCGGCCCATTACATTGTAACAGCTTAGTTAGCAGTTCGGGAGAGGAAAATAAAATACCTACGTGCACGTGCTTCTAGGAAAAAATAAGTAAAAAAAAAAATTAGTATTGCCGGATGTGAGGATTTTTTTCCTCTCTCTTAATTTGAATTATCATACCATGAAGATGGGCATTAAGTAAAGTAGAAGATTGTTTCTCATAAAGAGGAGGGTATATGTAGAAAAGAGATGAAGCCTTTTCTATAAAACTACTGGGGTTGAGTTTTTTTTTTTCTCCCCATCGTCTGCTGCTAATCCTTACTAACGATATGAAAGACATTCCTTTCATGTTTTTAAAGGGAAGATAGTTTACTGATGGCTATTTTATGAAAAAGGTAGAGTAACTGTCATTATAAGTGATTATAATATTTCATATTTAAATGTATCTATCTGTGTGGATATTAATTAAATTGAATGTACTACTGTGCCCAAAAAGTAAGACCAATTTTTTTTTTCAAGAACTCTTTATTTATTCTTCCAAATTTATTTCTTCGCCTTCAAAGTAATCCCCTTCGGACACAATGCACTTTTGCCAACTTTTTTTCCAATCCTCAATGCATGCTTAAAGGTCATTGGCAGGAATGGCCTTCAAAGCTCGCGGCGATTCAAGTTGATTCACGGTGTCCCCGGAGTGGTCTTTTGAGTTAAGGGAATAGCCAGAATTCGCATGGTGTGAATACTGTGGTTGTGGAACAATATGGGTTTCATTTTTGGCGAAAAAGTCATGAAAAATGAATGCAGTATGAGGTGGCACATTCAGTGTTTTCGGTTTTTTTTTTTCCATCGTCTGCTGCTAATCCTTCCAAACGATATGAAAGGCATGCCTTTCGTTTTTTTTAAAGAGAAGATAGTTTACTGGTGGCTATTTAATGAAAAAGATAGAGTAACTGTTATTATAAATGAATATACTATTTCACATTTAAATGTATTTATCAATACAGATATTAATTATATTGAATATAAGTGCATTCTCTTTCCCAGCTATCAATCCATTAAATATTTTTATTTCTTTCAATATCCATTGCTAAAAGGAAATCTTTTATAACAAAACAATACATCGTAGCGAGATTTAAGAAAAAAAAGGATAAAAAAAACATTTCGTTAAATATTCACAATAATATAAAAAATATATTAACTTTACTCTGACTGTCACGAAAAAAAAACAATTATATTGAAATAAATTTTTTTTGTCGGGGAATTTATCATTTAAAGTAATGATTTTTGGTAAAAAATTCTAAATATGTAAATAATTAATGTGTAAATATATCTACATTTACTGGTAGAAAAGTTAACTTCCACTGTAATTATAATAAAAGTATTTTAACTCTGCAAGTTTCCACGTTAATAATGGCAAATCAAACCTATCTTGGAACATTATCTTTTAGTCACATTAATTTAATGCTCAATTGTATTATGTGCAAATAACAATATTTTAGTTAATTAATAAAAGTGAATAATAATTCATAATTAATAATAGTTCATTAACAAACCAATAGAGTAAGTTAGTTTTAAAAGAAAACGCTGTTGTCTAAGTAGCGTAATTCTAATCTATGGTAATTAAACATCGCCAACAGAAAACTTCATTAGAATATTCTGTTAAAGAATCATTCTAAACAACACTGGAAATAATATTTATATCATCTATACTGCACATAATGAAAAATAATAATAACAATAACTTAAATGAAAACAATAACATAAACACTGGAAATATTTATATCATCTTTACTGCACATAATACAAAACAAAATAACATAAACACTGGAAATCATATTTATATCGTCTTTACGGCCAATATACAAAATAAACTTACTTATACAAAACAATAATAACAAAAGTATAACAAAAATCAAATTTATATCGTGTTTACTGCATATAATGCAAAACAATAATAACAAAACAACATAATGAAAACAAAACAATAACATAAACAATACAATGCCCAGAAAGCAATTATTTTCTATATTATTTAATATATATAATATAGAAAAACATAATAAACATAAAATAAAACCATAGCATAATTAAGTAAACATACCAAAAACTCCAAAACATAAATAATTTTAAAATACTTTTTCCACAAAAAAGAAACAATTTAAGCACAAAAACGCCTATTCATGTTGTTTTATTGCTCAGAATACAAAAATAATAACAATAATAAAATAACGTCTGGGAAATACTTTGCCCAGACAGCAATTATTTACCTGGATAATTCAAATCCATTAAATAAATGATTCGAACTTTTTTTTTCTTTTCAAAAATATCTTTCTAAAATAAATAAAAAATAATTTCTTAAATAAATAAAAAAATTCGGAAAAAAATTAAACAGTTTTATATCTCAGAAAATAAATTTTAGATGTATTACTTTAAATCTCTGTTAAAATTGTGTCCAATCCAATAAAAATAAAGTTTGTTTTTTTACTACCAGAAGTCTAAATAATCGTAAGTAAAAAAATCAGCTTCATTTTATTTGAAATGTCCTTTATTACGAGTAATATAAGCTGGTATTTTTATGTAGTATAATTTAATCATAAAATGGCATCTGAGAAATATGTTACCCAGACAGCAATTATTTACCTGGATAATTTAAATCCATTAAATAAATTATTCAAATAAATTTTTCCTTTAAAGAAATATCTTTCTAAAATAAATAAATAACAATTTCTTAAATAAATAAAAAAAATTGAATCTAATTTAGAAAATAAATTTTAAATGTATTTATTTAACTCTATGTTAAAATTGCTTCCAATCCAACAAAAATAAGGTTGATTTTTTTACTTACAGAAGTCTAATTGTAAGTAAAAAAATCAGCTTTATTTTTATTTGAAATTTCCTTTATTACGAAGGCATGTATTTTTATGCCGAATAATTTTAATAAATCAACATAAGACGCATACATTTTATAAGATCGCAAAATTTTAATACCTTTTTCATTTAGTCACCAGATAACAATTTATATGGTTGGCTTTTCTTTTATTCTGTTATTAAATCACGAAAAGGTTTTTCAAATACGCATCAAAAAGAATACTCGATTAAAAAAAAACATCTCTCAGTAACTGAAAGTGAGTTTAATCATATGTTACTCTAGGGATAAATACAAAAATTGAAAAGCATACTTAAAATACATTCATGGGTTTTGTAATGAAAATACGTTAATCCTCCAGATTCCCACATTTATACAGAAAAGTATTAAAATATTTTATATTAAATTATTGCGTTGAGACTGGTATTGATCAATAAAAATACAGATATTTAAAATTTATTTTTCTATTCTTAGCTCCTTTCATAAAGGTTAGATTTAAAGAAGAAGAGTATACATTTCAAATGAAATTAAATATAACCATGAATGTATAAAATTAAGTACAGGGGAAGAAATAAACTATTAAGATATTTAACATAAATATTAAATCAGAAAAGATACTTGAGGGTTATCTGAGCTACTTCCATCACAACAAATGAATGGAATTATTATCTTCATTGGCTGAAGGTCTGCCTTACAGGCTCTTAATAAAGATTCCACAAGTATGATCTTGAATATTATATCTCTTTTAGAACAAATCCCCTGCTTACACAGAATGTGTATCCTACAATGGATTCCCGCTTTTGTGGATTTGGAATTTAAGGCAATTGCAGATTCTTTGGTAAATAATGCCACAAGTTTGAATCAGACTGCCATTCCTACAAATATCTTGGCATTCCGATGCAAATATCTTGCATCGGAATGCCAAGCAATAACAAATGCACTGCTTGCACAGAATGTGTATCCTACAATGGATCTCTGCTCATATGGATTTGGAATTTAATGCAATTGCAGATTCTTTGGCAAAGGATGCCTGAAGTTTGGATCAGACTGCCATTCCTACTTCCCTTGCCGATGCAAATGCCTTGGCAAATTCTAAACTTATAATTCCTTTTAAGATTAAAACTAAATACTAAATTACAGAACTAAATGTCGACAGAAAAACAGCTACTACTCTCACAAGATGAAGGACGAAGTATCACAAAAATATGAAAATTTCTGCTGATGGCGTTAAAAAATACCAAAAATGTGGCAACTGCCCTTATGTCCAGCTTACTCCTCATCATGTCTTTGATTGCTTAGCTTTTGCAGCCGCCATGCATTGCCTGAACCATCCTTCGGAAGAGAATTTATACTCCTAGCCGGTAATCAACATATCCAATATTATTTAGGAGCACCATGTTATTTGATTTCCTTGTACCTTTCAGGGGATACGAAAACAACAACAACATTAAATCGGATAATATTGTGCTTATTAAAGAGAAGATTGAAAGCCATTGAAATCATAGATCATGAATCATATATATTTATTTATTTTCATCTTCTCTTACAAAAGTTGTATTTAAAGATTAGATGGAGTGTTCATTTCAAAGGAAATTAAATGTAATCATGAATAGATAAAATTAACTATAGAGAATGTAAAAATTTTTTAATATTTTTGACATAGATATTAAATCTAATATCTTGGTGGCTACCAATTGAAAGAAAGTTTATCAATCAAATCACAGAGATATCTTAAATTCGTTTTTGTATTTTTAATCCCCTTCATAAAAGTTGCATTTAAAATTAAATTAGAGCGTTATTTTCGAATGAAATTACTTGTCACCATCGATATTAATGCTTGATATAATTGAATCCACCAAAATCAATATCAATAAAAATATATATAATATATAAAATATAATATAATCATCAATGAAGATATAGAGATATTTAAAATTTATATATCTTTATAGAATAAATCAAAATGTACCTAAGAACAATTATCTGCCGTAATCATATCTATAAGTTATACTTTTTCAATTCCTTCTATAAGCTCACTATATATATCTTGTTCAAATTTTCAATCGTTAATAAAATACTTTTTATTCATCCACTCAAGTTCAAATACATTTTTATTGAACTTGTAGTGGATGACAATTCATGTTAATACAGTTTTCTCAAATATTAATTCAGTAATTAATTTTAGTTTTTTTTAGATTTAAGTTGCATATAGATGACGCCAGATAAACTTAAAAAAAATGAATGAAAATTATTTATAAAGGACTTTCTGCAATATAGTGACAAAAAGTAGGAATTGACTTTAAAATTTTTCTTTTTATATTACTTGTTATTGTAGTAAGTAACAAAAAGCTACTTTGAATGGTTTTATAAGTAATTCATTTTCATTCCAAAATAAATCATTAAAGTTTCATTTTTATTATTATAGCTGAAATTCTGTGTTATTGTATATATTCTACATTTATTAAATATAAAATTTATATTTTCCAAAAAAATATTGTGAATTCATTATGAAGCACTTAAAGTAAATGAAGTTCAATTAAAATTGTATTTTGTACTTTTTCTTTTCATTCATGGTTTATTTAAATATAATCGCAAACATTTTAGAAAATATACTTATAATCAATAAATTATTAACAGGGTCAAAATATGGTGACTATTACAAACAAAAAGTGTTTCCTTTCAATATTATATTATTTCTAAATTTTAAACTGAAATCGAGTTATTTTAATAAAAATAAAAAATGTTCTTGAAAGCACATATTTTTTTTAATTAATACTTTCGTTATTCTAGAAAAGAAACAAATTTAGATCATGTTCCTTTTCAATTTAATCAGCAAAAATTTCCTTGTCTTTATAAACTTTATAGCATGCTTAATTATTTGACTTGGAATTTCCTCTAAAAGCGAAGATGAAAACTGTTCTTCCCATTCTAAATTGCCCTGAATGATTCGAACTTTAGTTCAAGAACTCGAGAAGTTCCCAAACCCGTTAGTTACCACTGTGCAATTCATCATGGCAACGAGATGAGATATATTTCACCGTTGCCACTCCGGCCAACTAAATATAATCATCTACCTACGCCCAAACTCACAATAAGAGCGAAAAATGTTGCTGAACAATACATTTATCAATTAAATTACCGCTTCGTTGCGATGTCTAAGCCATTCAGCCCTTTCCGGATGCTATTTTAGAAGATCCCAGAAAATGGCGGTGGACACATTAAGAGCTTAAGTTGAGGCACCCATTAAAGGAGTATTCGCGAGTTTACTGTGCAGACGGTGAAGCACTTTTGCCACCAAACAAAAAAGAAATATATTTTCTGGAAATTGAAAAGAAGTTCGAATTTATCACATAGCCTCCTGCAATGTTGCCAGTGGAGTACATAAATGAGTTTTCATAGAAATTAGCTGAACTTGAGAGAAAAGAAGAAAAGAAGTTAAACTTGTTTGATGAAGTTACAGTAAATGTAATTCCAATTAAAAGTGTTATTTATTTTTGGGATGCCCTTTTAAGTTGAGAACTTATTCCAGTTCCAAAAATAAATGTAAGAGTACTTACTAGTTGTTAAAATTATAGGTAAGGGGTATATAAATAAGTATAAACTGATTGATAACAACAAAGTCTTTTTATTATAATTTAATATTTTTAAGTTAATATTATTAAGCAATTTAGTGTATTATGTAGAATAAATTAAATTACTTTCTAGTATGCATTTTAAAACTATTAATGAATTCGTAATTTAATTTCACGTATTTATTTTATAATAATTTTTTTTTATGAATCCGTAGACTTTATATTTTATATAGTCATATGATATGATTTACATAGTATATATATATTTATATATAGCCATATGATATTTTATTCAGAAATCCAATCGATGACAGCGATTTATATATAGCCATATGATATATATATACTAAATGTATATTGTACTATTAAATATGCTAATTATGTTGTTTGATTAAAATAAGAAAACGTGACTGAGTTTATGACTTAGAAATGTGATTATACTTTCAGTGGAGTCATAATTTCTAAATACTTGTAAGGTAACTGGAATAAGCAATTAATTAACATGGACTCACTTTCCCAAAATCATTACCAACTCTGATTGATTATTTCCTATGTAAATAGTTAATTTATATTATTCTACTTAATCTTTGCATGCATGGAATGCTATTATAAATATATATACAGTAATGATCCACCATTCATTCCCACAAAAAGCTATAAACCTTAAACTCAAAGTTGATGGATCCTCCTTTCAAGGCCGGACTAACCCTTATGTTAGACTTTGGACTATGCCTGTTTTTTCACCCATTAACTTTGGAACCGATAATGGGAGAGGGAGAAAGCGAAAAGACTATATTTTGTTCCGGGAAAACATGGTGAATTCTAACTATGTTTATAAAAGTTAATTTAACCATCACTTTACGTTATATATTCAATATCTATTGATGGAATTAGTCATCAAATATGTCCCCACATTATAAATTCGTACATGATTTCAGGCTATTTTTGGCTATTTTGACATGGCTATTTTTCCATAAAATTCAGCTTTGACAGCTTTTGTAATATTCTTTCTAAATAACGGAATCTTTCATAATTATATGAAGTTTTTATACTTTCCCAGGTGTCAAAAATTACTGAAATTACTTCCTTTATATGTTTAGGAAATGCCATTCAACATCTTAAACGACAGCATGAAAAAGAAGAAAAAAAATTGTGAAAATAAAAAGTAAATGAGAAATAACTAAAAACAAAGCACATTTAATTTAGATTTATCACCCAGCATTAAGCATGAACAGCTGATCTCAGTGAAAATTAAAAACAATAAAACTTTGTTACATTTCAACTCCCCGGACAACAATCCTTCTGACAGAAAATTCACAGTACGAAATCCTGAAATACATTTGCCGTACTCCCCGAGGAGCTATTGCAAAAACTTCTCGCTGATGAGTCATTTCAACATTTCCTGGGACTTTTTAAGACGGGGAAAATCTTTTCTTATTGCGTGGATCACCTGATTTCCCGTCGGAGGGTGGAGAAACCTTCCCTCCCATCAGCCACGCCTGCTCACTTTTTTCCCTAGCCTACTTCTTTTTTTCCCCCCATGAATTGCCTTGCAAAGGCTTGGATCGTTTTCCGGCCCATTACATTGTAACAGCTTAGTTAGCAGTTCGGGAGAGGAAAATAAAATACCTACGTGCACGTGCTTCTAGGGAAAAATAAGTAAAAAAAAAATTAGTATTGCCGGATGTGAAGATTTTTTTCCCCTCTCTTAATTTGAATTATCGTACCATGGAGATGGGCATTAAGTAATGTAGAAGATTGTTTCTCATAAAGAGGAGGGTATATGTAGAAAAGAGATGAAGCCTTTTCTTTAAAACTACAGGGTTGATACTTTTTTTTTCCCCCCATCGTCTGCTGCTAATCCTTACTAACGATATGAAAGACATTCCTTTCATTTTTTTTAAAGGGAAGATAGTTTACTGATGGCTATTTTATGAAAAAGATCAAGTAACTGTCATTATAAGTGATTATAATTTTCATATTTAAATGTATCTATCTGTATGGATATTAATTAAATTTAATGTACTACTGTGCCCAAAAAGTAAGACCAATTATTTTTTTTTTTCAAAAACTCTTTATGTATTCTTCCAAATTTATTTCTTCGCCTTCAAAGTAATTTCCTCCGGACACAATGCACTTTTGGCAACTTTTTTTCCAATCCTCAATACATGCTGAAAAGTCATCAGCAGGGATGGCTTCAAAGCGCGCGGTGATTCACGTTGAATCTCTTCAATCGAGTCAAAGCTTTATCCCTGGAGTGGTCTTTTGAATTTAGGGAATAGCCAGAAGTCGCACTGGGTGAATACGGTGATTGTGGAACGATATGGGTTTCATTTTTGGCGAAAAAGTCACGAAGAATCAATGCAGTGTGAGCTGGCACATTCAGGGTTTTTTTTTTTTTCCCATCGTCTGCTGCTAATCCTTGCAAACGATATGAAAGACATTCCTTTCATTTTTTTGAAAGGAAGATAGTTTACTGATGGCTATTTTATGAAAAAGATAGAGTAACTGTTTTTATAAATGAATATAATATTTCATATTTAAATGTATCTATCACTACAGATATTAATTAAATTAAAGGTAAGTGCATTCTCTTACCGAACTAGCAATCCATTAAATATTTTTATTTCTATCAATATCCATTGTTAAAAGGAAATTTTTTATAACAAAACAACACATTGTAGTGAGATTTAAGAAAAAAAAGGTTAAAAAAACTATTTCGTTAAATATTCATAATAATATTTTTAAAAATCATTGTCTAAAAAAATATAAAAAATATATTAACTTTACTCTAACTGTCACGCAAAAAAACAATTATATTGAAACAGATTTTTTTTTTGTCGAGGAATTTATCATTTAAAGTAATGATTTTTTGTAAAAAATTATAAATGTGTAAATAGTAAATGTATAAATCTATGTACATTTACACTAGTAGAAAAGATCTTCTTATAACAAACCAATAGCCTAAGTTAGTGTTAAAAGAAAGCGATATTGCCATAGTATCGTTATTTTAATCTATGATAATTAAACTTGGTCATCAGGAAACTTCATTAGAATATTCTCTTCACGAATCATTCTAAAAAATACTGGAAATCCTATTTGTATCATTTTTACCGCACATAACTCAAAATAATAATAACAATAACTTAAACCACAGCGGTAACATAAACACCGGAAATCATATTTATATCGTCTTTACTGCACGTAATGCAAAATTAATCAATAATATAAACACTGGAAATGATATTAGCATCGTCTTCACTGCACATAATGCAAAACAATGAACGATAACAAGATAATAACATAATTTAAAACAAAGCAATAACATAAACACTGGGAATTATATTTACATCGTCTTTACTGCACATAATGCAAAACAATAACAACATAATGAAAAACAAAACAATAACACAAACACTGGAAATGATATTTATATTGTCTTTACTGCAAATAATGCAAAACAAAACGATAATATAAACATTGGAAATCAAATTTATATTGTCTTTACTACTCATGATGCAAAACAATAACATAAACAATAATGTCCAGAAATCACTTTCTACATTATTACGTATAATATTGGAAAACATAATAAACATGTAAAAGAAAATCATAACATAAATAATTAAATTATCAAGCAAAAGAAACCCATAACATAAACAACTTTAAAACTTTTTAAACACATCAACAAAAACTATTCATAAAACGCCTATTCATGTTGTTTTTAATGCGCAAGAGGCAAAAAAAAATAATAATAATAATAATAAAATAACATCTGGGAAATAACTTTGACCAGATAGCAATTATTTAACTGGATAATTCAAATCCATTAAATAAATAATTCGAACTATTTTTTTTTTTATTTTAAAAAATATCTGTCTAAAATAAATAATATAAAATTTCTTAAATAAATAAAGAATTTGGAAAAAATTAAACTATTATCTATATATTTCAGATGTATTTCTTTAACTTTCTATTAAATATGTAAACAGTAAATGTATAAATACATATACATTTACGAAAAGGTAGTTTCCATCATAAGTATAATAAAAGTATTTTAACTCTGCAAGTTTCCACGTTAATTGGGGCAAAACAAATCAGTCTTGGAACACTATCTTTAAGTCACTTTAATTTAATGTTCAATTGTATTATGTGAAAATAATATTTTAGTTAATTAATAATAATACTTTTATATTTTCTTTTAACAAACAAATAGACTAAGTTAATGCTAAAAGAAAACGTCATAAAAGCGTAACTCAAGTCTATGATAATCAAGCACCACCAACAGGAAACTTCATTAGATTATTCTCTTGGAGAATCTTTCTAAAAAACAATGGTAATCATATTTATATCGTCTTTACTGCTCATAATGCAAAATAATAACTAAACAATGACATAATGCAAAACAAAATAACATAAACACTGAAAATCCTATTTATATCGTCTTTACTGCATGTAATGTAAAACAATAATAACAAAACTATAACAGAAATCCTATTTATATCGCCTTTACTGCACTTAATGCAAAACAATAACATAGTGCAAAACAAAATAATATAAACACTGGAAATAATATTTATATCGTCTTTACTGCATGCAATGCAAAACAATAATAACAAAAATCATATTTATAACGTCTTTACTGCACCTAATGCAAAGCAATAACATAATGCAAAACAAAATAACATAAACACTGGAAATCAAATTTATATCGCTTTTACTGCACATAATACAAAACAATAATAACAAAACAACATAATGCCAAACAAAACGAAAACATAAACAATACAATTTCCAGAAATCAATTATTTTCTACATTATTTAATTTATATCATGTAGAAAAACATAATAAACAGAAAATAAAACCATAGCATAAATAATTAAATAAACATACCAAAAACTCCATAATATAAATAATTTTAAAACACTTTTTCAACAAAAAAACAATTTAGCACAAAAACGAATATTCATGATGTTTTATTGCTCAGGATGCAAAAATAACAACAAGGATAAAATAACGTCTAGAAAATATAATACGTTGCCCAGACTGCAATTACTTACCTGGATACTTCAAATCCATTAAATAAATTATTTGAACTATTTTTTTTCTTTTAAGAAATATCTTTCTAACATAAATAATCAATAATTTCTTAAATAAATATAAAATTTGGAAAAAATTAAACTGGTTTCTATCTCAGAATATAAATTTGAGATTATTTCTTTAACTCGCCGTTAAAATTGTGTACAATCCAGCAAAAATAAAGTTCATTTTTTTTTACTTGCAGAAGTCTATCTAATTGTAAGTAAAAAAAATCAGATTTATTTTTATTTGAAATTTCTTTTTATTACATGTCGTATATGCAAGTATTTTATGCAGAATAATTTAATAATAAAATAGCATCTTTGAAATACGTTACCCAGACAGCAATTATTTAACTAGATAATTCAAATCCATTAAATAAATAATTCAAATAAATTTTTTCCTTTAAAAAATATCTTTCTTAAATAAATAATAAATTATTTCTTAAATAAATAAAAAATTTGAAAAAATTAAACTGTTTTCTAATTTAGAAAATAAATTTTATATGTATTTCTTTAACTCTCCGTTAATATTTGCGTCCAATCCAAGAAAAATAAAGCCGATTTTTTTTTACTTACAGAAGTCTAAACAATTGTAAGTGAAAAAATTTATTTAGCTTTATTTTTATTTGAAATTTCCTTTATTACGAGTAACATATGCGGTATTTTTATGCAGAATAATTTATTAATAAAATAGCATCTGAGAAATACGCTACCCAGATAGCAATTATTTACATGGGTAATTCAAATCCATTAAATAAATGATTCAAATATTTTTTTCCTTTAAAAAATATCTTTCTAAAATAAATAAATAATAAATTCTTAAGTAAATAAAAAAAATTTGGAAAAAATTAAACTGCTTTCTAATTTAGAAAATAAATTTTAAATGCATTTCTTTAACTCTCCATTAATATTTGCGTCCAATCCAACAAAAATAAAGCCGATTTTTTTTACTGGCAGAAGCCTAAATAATTGTAAATAAAAAAAGCAAATTTATTTTTGTTTGAAATTTCCTTTATTACGAGTAACATACGCAGGTATTTTTATGCAGAATTATTTGATAATAAAATAGCGTCTGGAAAATACTTTGCCCAGACAGCAATTATTTACTTGGATAATTCAAATCCACTAAATAAATTATTCAAATAAATGTTTCCCTTTAAAGAATATCTTTCTTAAATAAATAAATAATAATTTCTTAAATAAATAAAATATTTGGAAAAAATTAAACTATTCTCTAACTCAAAAAATAAATTTTAGAATGTATTTAACTCTTCATTAAAATTGTTTCCAATCCAACAAAAACAAAGTGGATTTTTTGTACTTACAGAAACCTAAATAATTGTAAGTAAAAAAAATCAGCTTTATTTTTATTTGAAATTTCCTTTATTACAAATAACATACGCTGGTATTTTTTTGCAGAATAATTTTAATAAATCAACATAACACATATACATTTTATAAGATCGCAAAATTTTAATACCTTTTTCATTTAGTCCCCAGATAACAATTTATATGCTTCGCTTCTCTTTTATTCTGTTATTAAATCACGAAATAACCTTAAATTGTCAAAGGTTTCTCAAATATGCATCAAAAAGAGTAATAATAGACAGCTTTCTTGCATTAGAAGTTTTAAAAGCTTCACATTTCTCTGAGGGATTCTTGAATTCTTTCCGATTAGCATATAAACCAAAATGTCCATTTTTTTGAAGAAGAAATTCTATTCAAATGCAACGTATGAACGCAAAGCTCGACTAAAAAAAGCATCTCTCAGTAACTGAAAGTGAGTTTAATCCTATGTTACCCTAGATAGATATACAAAAATTGAAAACCATACTTAAAATATATTCATGGGTTTTCTAATGAAAATACGTTAATCCTCCAGGTTCTCACATTTATACGGAAAAGTATTAATATATTAGACATTAAATTTGTTAAGAGTGGTATTTGTTAATGAAAATACAGATATTTATAATTTATTTTTCTATTCGTAGCTCCTTTCATAAAGGTCACATTTAAAGAAGTAATGCATTATTTTAAAATTAAATTAAATATAGCCATGAATATATAAAATTAAGTACAGTGGAAGAAATAAAATATTAAGATATTTAACATAAATATTAAATCGGAAAAGACACTTGAGGCTTATCTGAGTCTACCTCCATCACAACAAATGAATGGAATTACTATCTTCATTGGCTGAAGGTCTGCCTTACAGGCTCTTAATAAAGATTCCTCAACTATGATCTTGAACACTATATCTCTTTTAGAACAAATCCACTGTTTACACAGAATGTGTATCCTACAATGGATTCCTGCTTTTATGGATTTGGAATTTAATGCAATCGCAGATTCTTTGGCAAAGAATGCCAGAAGTTTGAATCAGACTGCCATTCCTACTTTCCTTGCCGATGCAAATATCTTGCCAAAATCTAAACTTATAACTCCTTCTAAGATTAAAACTAAATATCAAATTACAGAACTAAATATCAACAAAAGAACAGCTGCTACTGTCACTAGAGTAAGGATGACGCACCACAAAAATATGAAAAATTCTGCTGGTGGCTTTAAAAAATACCAAAATGAGGCAACTGTCCTGATGTCGAGCTTATTCCTCATCCTGTCTTTGATTGCCCAGCTTTTGCAACTGCCATGCATTGTCTGGACCATCCTTTGAGATGGCAATCAACATAGCAATATTATTCGAGGGCACCATGATATTTGATTTTCTTGTACTCTTCAAGGGACACGACAATAGCAACAACAACATTAAATCGTATAATATTCTGTTTATTAAACAGAAGATTGAAAGATATCGAAATCATAATTAATGAATCATATTTGTTTATTTATTTTCGGTTTCTCTCACAAAAGCTGTATTTAAAGATGACATGAAGTATTGATTTCAAATGAAATTAAATGTATTCAGGAATAGATAAAAATAACTGCAGAAAAAGTAAGAAATTGTTAGTATTTTTGACATAAATATTAAATGTAATATTTTTGTGTCTACCAAATGTAAGAAACTTTGACGATCAAGCCACAGAGATATCTTAAATTCATTTTTTTTTTTTTTTAATTTCATTCATAAAAGTTGTACTTTATGTTTAAGTAAAGCATTCTGTAAAGCAGATGTTTGATATAATTGCATTGATAAAAAGGAAATAAGGTTCGTAAATGAAAATATAGAGATATTTAAAATTTATATATTTGATAGAATAAATCAAAATGTACCTAACAATAAATAAGCAAAGTAATCTTCTCTATCAATCAGTTACGATGTTTATATTCTAATAAGTAACAAATAAGCTGCTTTGAATGGTTTTATAAGTAATTCCTTAAAGTTTTATCGTCAATATATTAATATTGCAGCTGAAATTCTGTATATATTGTATATGTTCTATAATTATTAAATAAAAAATTTATATTTTTCAAAAAAATATTGTGAGCTTAAACTAAATGGAAGTTTAATTCAATTTGTATTTTATACTTTTCTGTTTATTCATAGTTTATTTAAATATACTAATGTAGGCATCATAGAAAATATACTTACAATGAATAACTTATTAACACAGTTAGAAAATGGAGAATATTACAAATAAAAAGTGTTTCCTTTCAAAGTTATATTACTGCTAAATTTTAAATTCAAATCGAGTTATTTTAATTAAAATAAAAAATGTTCTTGAAAGCACATTTTTTTAAAATTAATACTTTCCTTGTTCTAGAAAAGAAATAAATTAATAGCATGTTCCTTTTCTATTTAATCAACAAAAATTACAGCTTCTTATTCTTTATAAATTTTATAGCATGATTAATTATTTGACTAGGAATTTCCTCTAAAGAGAAGACGAAAAGTTTCCTTCCCATTCTAAATTGCCCTGAGTGATTCGAACTTTAGTTCAAGAACTCGAGAAGTTCCCAAACCACTGTGCAATTCATCATGGCAACGAGATGAGATATATTTCACCGTTGCCACTCCCGCCAACTAAATATAATCTACCTACGCCCAAAACTCAACGATAAGAGCGAAAAATGTTGCTGAACAATACATTTATCAATTAAATTACCGCTTCGTTGCGATGTCTAAGCCATTCAGCCCTTTCCGGATGCTATTTTAGAAGATCCCAGAAAATGGCCGTGGACACATTAAGAGCTTAAGTTGAGGCACCCATTAAAGAAGTATTCGCGGGTTTACTGTGCAGACGGTGGAACACTTTTGCCACCAAACAAAAAAGAAATATATTTTCTGGAAATTGAAAAGAAGTTCGAATTTATCACATAGCCTCCTGTAATGTTGCCAGCGGAGTACATAAATGAGTTTTCTTAGAAATTAGCAGTCCAGAAAAGAAGTTAAACTTGTTTGATGGAGTTAGAGTAAATGTAATTCCAATTAAAAGCGTTATTTATTTTTGGGATGCCCTTTTAAGTTCAAAACTTTTGCCAGTTCCAAAAATAAATACAAGAGTACTTAATAGTTGTTAAAATTATAGGTAATGACTATATAAACAAGTATAAACCGATTGATAACAACACATTTTTTTTATTTGTACGGTAATCATATCTATCAATAAGCTACGATGTTTTTATTCTAAATAAGTAACAAGAAAAAAACTGCTTTAAACGGTATTATAAGTAATTTATTAAATTTCTACCATCCATATATTATTATTGTTGCTGAAATTCTGTGTTATTGTATATAGTATTCTATATTTATTAAATATAAAATGTATATTTTCCCAAAAAATAATGTGAATTCATTATGAATCACTTAAACTAAGAGAAGTTTAATTCAAATTGCATGTTGCACTTTTTCCGTTTATTCATAGTTTATTTAAATATAATAATGTAGACATTTTAGAAAATATACTTATAATAAATAAATTATTAACAAAGTCGGAATATGTAGAATATTATAAATAAAATGTGTTTCCTTTCAAGTCTATATGATTGCAAAATTATAAAACACAAATCGAATTTTTTTAGAAAATGTACTTCAAAATAGAAATAGAAAATGTACTTCAAAATACTTTTTTTAAATTAACACTTTCATTATTCCAAAAAAGAAACAAATTTACATCATGTTCCTTTTCTATTTAATCTGCAAAAATTTCCTTTCTAAATTTTATTGCATGCTTATTTATTCGGCTAGGAATTTCCTCTGAAAAGAAGACGAAAAGTTTTTTTCCCATTCTAAATTAGACTGGAATGGTTCGAACTTTAGTTCAAGAAGTTCCTAAACCCGTTAGTTACCATTGTGCAATTCATCATGGCAAAGAGATGAGATATATTTCACTGTTGCCACTCCGGCCAACTAAATATAATCATCTACCTACGCCCCAAACTCACGATAAGAGCGAAAAATGTTGCTGAACAATACATTTATGAATTAAATTACAGCTTCGTTGCGATGTCTAAGCCATTCAACCCTTTCCGGATGCTATTTTAGAAGATCTCCGAGAATGGCGGTGGACACATTAAGAGCTTAAGTTGAGGCACCCATTAAAGAAGTATTCGCGAGTTTACTGTGCAGACGGTGGAACTCTTTTGCCACCAAACAAAAAAGAAATATATTTTCTGGAAATTGAAAAGAAGTTGGAATTTATCACATAGCCTCCCATAATGTTGCCAGCGGAGTACATAAATGAATTTTCTTAGAAATTAGCAGTCCAGAAAAGAAGTTAAACTTGTTTGATGGAGTTAGAGTAAATGTAATTCCAATTAAAAGCGTTATTTATTTTTGGGATGCCCTTTTAAGTTGAGAACTTCTGCCAAGTTCCAAAAATAAATACAAGAGTATTTGCTAGTTGTTAAAATTATAGGTAATGGATGTATAAATAAGTATAAACTGATTGATAGCAACAAAATCTTTTTATTATAACTTAATATTATTAAATAAATAAGTAATAAATTACAATAACTTAAATTGGTTTCTATTTTGCATTTTAAAGCCATTAATGAATTCCTAATTTAATTTCATGTATTTATTTTATAATAAATTTTTTTATGAATTCGTAAATGATGGAATGACAAAAGTATTAATTAAAAAAATTTTCTTTCAAGAATATTTTCTATTTTAATCAAAATGGCTCGATTTGAATTTAAAATTTAGTAAAATTATAAACTTGAAAGGAAAAGCTTTTTTTTTTCATTTGTTATAAACTCATGTCCATAAGTTAAAGATAATGAAGTTCAGGCAAAGAAAGAGACAGAAGCAAAACAAATTTGACTTATTTGTAAAGTCTATTTATTAAACAAAAGGTAAAGAGCAAATAAGATGCTATATGTTTGACATAATTAATAAAAATTGCGATTTTTACTCCTTGGAGCAAATTTCAAAAAGAACCTATTTACAAAAAACAGTATAACATGGTTAGTATGATGGTTAATATGGAGTATGTCACCCGGACGATGCAATACAGGCCTTACAACGCCTTGGCATGCTGAGTATCAAATTATCAATCTGATCTTGGGGAATATTACACCACTCATCAAGCAATGCCCTCCGAAGTTCCGGTTGGCAGGTGGGAGGTGGTTGACGGGCTGCAATTCGTCGGCCAAGCATATCCCACACATGCTCTATTGGATTCAAGTCCGGTGAGTATGCTGGCCAATCCATACGGGTGATATCCTCCAATTGAAGGCATTCGTCTACAATGTTTGCATGGTGAGGACGGGCGTTGTCTTCCATAAACAGAAATTCAGCACCCATGGCGCCCCGAAACAAACGTACATGTTGTTTCAGAATGACATCCCGATAGATGTGGCCTGTCATCGTTACACTCTGAACATGCAGGTCAGTTCTGGAATCAAGAATAATTCCTCCTCAAACGGGCCATCCTGCACCACCGTAACGGTGTCGTTCAATGGTGTTCTCTTGGCGGTAACGGATACCTGGCGCTCTCCATATGAAAGTCCGGCGAGAATCAGACTGCAAACTAAACCTGTAATCGTCGGAAAACATCACACAAGACCACTGTTGCGGTGTCCACAATGCATGCTCTCTACTCCAGGTTAATCGCAGGCGACAGTGAGTTGCGGTAAGTGGAACACATCTGACAGGCCTACGAGCATATAGCCCAATGTGCCCTAAGCGTCTGTACACGGTCTGCCTTGAAACTGTCGTACCGGTAGCTGAAGAGAGCTGACGAGACAGGTCTGATGCTGCGATCCGTCTGTTTCATTTGGCAGTAACTGCTAAATACCGGTCCTCTTTCGGCGTTGTAACTCGGGCGCGACCTGTGCTGTAACATCTTCTCACATTACCATCATCTTGGAATCGTTGCCAAAGCCTGGAGATGACACTCTGGGTGATTCCAAGTTCCTCGGATACTTCCAGCTGGGTACGTCCACATTCCAGTCGTCCGATAATTCTACCACGTAAAAAATCATCCAAATGCTTCCTTTGTGCCATAACTATGCGGTTATTGCACTGAAAATCTTTTAAAGCGCTTGTGAACAATTTTATTTCTTTGCCACCATTCCTTATATACCCCTCTGTTACATTCTCGTCATTGTGACGTACTATCCGCGACATCTGGTGGTTTCCTGTAATTTGCATATTCTTCTTCAAGATGTGTGTGATAATTCTACAAGTGAAATTTTTATTTTAGAGTTCAATTTCAGTGTGATTCTGAATTATCCTTAATTTATGGACATGAGTGTATATAGTCATATGATAATTGATCAAAATAACATAATTTTTACCGTTCAGATTTAATCTCAATCCGCAATTGTTTTTCAAATTATTCCAAGGTTTTTAGCTCAACGCTCTACAGTCCTTTTAGGCCGGAATATTACAAGTAAAAAATGTTTCCTTTCACGGTTATATTATTGCTAAATTTGAAATTCAAATCGAGTTATTTTAATTAAAATAGAAAATGTCCTTGAAATTACATTTTTTAAATTAATACTTTCATTATTCTAGAAAAGAAACAAATTTATAGCATGTTCCTTTTCAATTTAATCAGCAAAAATTTTCTTTTCTTTATAAACTTTATAGCATGCTTAATTATTTGGCTAGGAATTCCTACCAAAGAGAAGATGAAAAGTTTTCTTCCCATTCTAAATTGCCCTGAATGATTCGAACTTTAGTTCAAGAAGTTCCCAAACCCGTTAGTTACCACTGTGCAATTCATCATGGCAACGAGATGAGATATATTTCACCGTTGCCACTCCCGCCAACTAAATATAATCATCCACCTACGCCCAAACTCACGATAAGAGCGAAAAATATTGCTGAACAATACATTTATCAATTAAATTACCGCTTCGTTGCGATGTCTAAGCCATTCAGCCCTTTCCGGATGCTATTTTAGAAGATTCCCCAGAATGGCGGTGGACACAATAAGAGCTTAAGTTGAGGCACACATTAAAGAAGCGAGTTTACTGTGCAGACGGTGAAACACTTTTGCCATAATACATAAATGAGTTTTCTTAGAAATTAGCAGTCCAGAAAAGAAGTTAAACTTGTTTGATGAAGTTACAGTAAATGCAATTCCTATTAAAAGGGTTATTTATTTTTGGGATGCTCTTTTAAGTTGCGAATTTCCGCCAGTTCCAAAAATAAATACAAGAGTACTTACTAGTTGTTAAAAATATAGGTAATGCCTGTATAATAAGCCTGTATAAGCTGATTATAACTTAATATTATTAAATAAATACATAATAAATTAAATTGCTTTCTAGTATGCATTTTAAAACTATTAATGGATTCTTAATTTACTTTCGCATGTTTACTTTATAATAATTTTTTTAAGAATCCGTAGACCTTTATATTTTTATATAGTCCTATGATATATATACATTGTATGATTAAATATAATAATTATATTGTTTGATTAAAAAAAAAAAAACGAGAGCGAGTTTATGGCTTTGAAATCTGATTGGACTTAGTGGAATCATAATTAATACATACTTATAAGGCAACTGGGATGAGTAATTATATAATATGGATTCACTGTCTCAAAATCATTAGAAACTCTTATTGAATATTTTCTGTGTAGATATTATTCTATATAAATAGATTGTATTCATGCAATTCATGCAATGTTATTATATATATATATATATATATTAAAGAATATTATAATTAATTTACAATGTTTTCTATATAAAAAAATCAACAGGTGTAATTTCTAACTAGAAAAGGTGATATATATATTAGCTTTCTTCATGGACACTTTTTCCACTAAATGACAAAATAAAAAGGTGGTATGAAATCATGTCTAAATTCATAATCGGCGCAACAGCCCCATTGTTAGCCAATGGCCGTCTGCCTACTGGCAGATCTCGAAGAAACAGAAGATGTTCTGTTTTAAAGGGGTAAGACTGTCAGACCTACTCCCAACGCTGTGCAGTTATATTAGACCGGGGGGAGGGGGCTGATAGCCGCCGAGTTGCTAGTGCTCTGGCTCTCGGTACCACAGGTATCGGGTTCGAACCCCGGCGGTGCCATGGATGTTTGTAGTGGTTCGGAATCCACTTTAAGCCGTAGGTCCCGGTCTCCTATGGCCGTAGAGCGTCGCAGAGCCCAATCAGACTTCTTCTCACCCAAATCATTCCCAAACCGTAAAATGGCCAACTCAGCTCTAAGGCACAGTGATGTGGTGTGGTGTAATAGTAGTAGTAGTAGTTATATTAGACCGGGACATACAGTTTAAAATGGCTTCCTAATCACTACAAATATCCATGGTACTACCAAGACTCGAACCCGAAACCTGTGGCACCTAGCGCCAAGGTGCTAGTCATTCAGCCATCAGGCCCATTTGTTTTAACTAAAATATGATATTCTTTACAATAAATACTCCTCTGAACCATCCATTGCATTGTCAGATTTCATAAGCGTATCGATTTCCATTGGAAGGAAACAAGAATGAATTAGATACATAGCAAAAAAGAAAGATACAAGAAATTAATAATAATAATGGCTCATTTTCAGAAGAAAAGGCCGGTAGTTGTTAGTTGTTAGCCAGTAAATACAAATGTTCTGATGCGGTTGCTTTTAAATAACGGATACTTTCGCCTGAAATTATTCGTAAATGAGTAGCAAATTCAGCGTCATTCAGGCTCACTACTGAGGATTATTTTAAGCAATAGCTGTTAGGAGCTAACAAACCCAAAATATACATACGAGTTTTGTAACTTCCTCTATTCTCAAGTCAATTGGAAGGCTTTCTGACTTACAGATTTATCTTGCCTTCCCCATCATATGGCAAAGGAAGCCAAGCAAAGGGAAAATTGCAAAAATTCTTCTAGGGCTTAAAGAGATCGTATATTTAAAGATTTTAATGTGGAAACAAACTTTATTATCTCTGCGATTTAAATTCTTAACATTTTTAATTATAACTTAAATATACTCGTTTATTTTCAATACGAATGTAAATATATTTTTTATAATATGCGTTGTGCATAAACATGAAGTCTTAGAGAAAATTAAGATATATATTTTTAAAAAAATTCGAAATTTATTGCATTTAATATTTTTTAATTACGTAAACATATATAATTTTATTATTATTTGGTAGTTAGATTTATGAAATAAAAAATATTCTTTTATCCTCTAGCAACTTTTATCTACTCTTAATTCAGTTTTACGTATAAAGCATTTCTTTGATCAGAAAAACTCAAATAATAAAATGAAAATGCAATTATTTCATAAAAAAAACTATTTCAAAAAAAGGCAAATCAATTAAATTATTTTAATTAATTCATTTTGGGTTATTTAATTCTTAATGCATTTCTTCCATTTTAAATGAACTCCGAAATTAATTTTAAATTGCTTTAATTGCTCTGCCATTATCATTATAGAAAGACAGGTAATTTATTTCCACATTTCGAATACTTGGAATTCCAGAAGCAGAAAAGGTATATCTGTTTACATATAAAAGCTATTTAAAATCAATTAAGGATAATGATCATTTAAATAAAGAAAAAACGAAATTATTCTGAAAATCGAAATTAAATTCGGCGCAAAACATTTTGGGGAAATCGTTTTTATAAGGCAGTTTTCTTCTAAAATGATATGGAAAAAAAGGTTATCATATTTCAAAATCAGTTGAGTGTTATTTCTTTTAGTAATAAAACTGTAGCAATTTTCATTAACAATAATTAACTTTCATTGTTTTTGATTAACTAAAAAAATTAAATAGTAAGGCATGAAAAAAAAACTTTATTTTTCTGAGTTTTAATGATTTTTTTTTTTTTTTTTTTTGTAGTTGTTCTCAAAAAAAACCTATATTTTTCATAACTTAATTAATTAACTAACTGTATGGTGACCCGATGTGTTGTTATTATTTTTAAAAGTAAATTGGTCCGACTCGTGGGCCCATGTATTATTTTTTATTTCATAAATCTGAGCCACGAGTCGGACTCAGTGCGCCGCTGGTCAGCATTGGGTCTGAGATTCCATCCGCTGGAGACTTTGTCGTAGAAACCGTTTCAAAAAACGGGGAGACTCAATGGCATCTGTGATGTTGAGCATCTTGCCTCGTTAGGCAGGCTATCTGGTGAGACTTTCCCAGATTTTCTCCCATACGATACTACTACTACTGCACCACATCACATCACTGTGCCTAGAGCTGAGTTGCCCCTATACTGTTTGGGAATGATGGATACGCAAATGCGGGGTTGTTACCTCTAAAGGCACTGCCCTCCTTTAGTGAGACGGAGCCATGTCAGATTTCTACCCACGTGTGCTCCATTACAACAAAAGGTGCCCTCTGATCTGATGTCCGTCCCGCACTGCAAGACACTGACACAAAAGGTAAAAAAAAAGTATCCTGTAAAAGTATCCCGTTCAAATCAACCACTAAGTAGAAAAGTATATCATCAAATATAACTCGTTCCTGATACAAACTAAACTAATTTGTTAATGATAACATCAAACAAAAATTTATTAATTAAAACATATAATTTCTGTGATTTTATCATTAACGAATGGATTACTGTAACTTGAATACGCATTAAGCAATTTGTGTTGTTACAGTTATAGCTAAAAATTTCAGGCGAGAAATTGATATTGAAGTTTAAAATTTTATAATTAGGTTAAGGAGAAATAAAAAATCTTAAGCTGAAACTGTAAAAATTGTTGGTAGAAATTGGTATACAGTCCAACTATTATAAGGACTGAACATATTTTTAACATATACCGTAGTGAATTTGAGAGAATCATTGAGACGTTCAACCAGTGATGAGTAAAGTAAAGTTAAATCTGATAATATCAACTCCTCAATTACCGGAATATTTTGTGACAACTAGTTGAGAGTTAATGCGGAAACAGTTTGAAGAATCTTCGTATCTGAAAGATTTCAAGGCGAAAAGTAAGCCATTCGTATCCAGAATAAATTAAAGGAAAAGGCTGGATTTTATTAATGAATCTATCTATAAGGATTTTGAGTTTTGGAAAACTGTCCTTCTCCGATGAGAGTAAATATAATATTTTCGGAAGTTATGGGTTTGGAGAAATTTGGCGGTACACGCACGAAGAATTTCTACTCATAAAAGTCGTTGTAGCAATGAAGCATGGTGGAACAGGAGTCATGGTTTGGGGGGCTCAATGTTTGTTGCTATTGAAGAGAAATCAACCTTCATTGAATATACAATGGATCATGTCAAATTCTCGAGGGTATTGCAAAAAAACATACATATTTTTATTTTGTAATTGTGGAAGAGGGAAATAGGGTTAAATATAATGGGCCCAAGTTATGTAACAATTATTTATTGTATCTCTTGTTAAATACTGGCAAACATCAAAAAGTTAATAATATAAAAGAAAGGAAAGGTTATACCTTCAATCTCTCCAGAATAGTTCATGGCCACTGCTGAAGAAGTTCATTTTATTCATATAAAGCGCTACTGATTCGCTTATGTAGTTGCTGCCAGATATAAGAAAGGAGCTGTTACGTAATTGTAAATATTACTTCTTAATTACTCTTTCTTTTAAAAATTCTGTCGTTGTCGTCGTTGAACTTAACAAATATAATTTATACTCCATAATTCTTATGCTAATTATGTAATTCATTTAGTGTATTCATAAATATTTTTCTAGAAATAAATAAAAAAACGAATAAATAAATAAATAAAAACTATATTTGTGATTTGTGTTCTCATGGTAATTGCTTCATTTTTAAAAATTCGTTATGGTTCTAAAAATGAAACTATAAAATTCTTCCAGGAGTTAATCGCAATAAGTTAGTTACACATATATAAATTTATTAATTTATTAATTTAAGAAAGGTGAACATATTATTTTATAAATTAGCAGATTTAATTTATATTTAATTTTAATTTACATATTTATCAGCAAACTGCATTTGCAGAGGAAATCATGTCATCGGCTACAAGTTAATTTAATTTATACATTTTTTTTCTATTTTATAAATCATCCTATATGTTCTTTAATTTAAAACGTTAAGAAAAAAAATGTATTAAAATAATATGTTCAAAAATATAATTACAAACATGAGAAAGGAAAGGTATTTCTCTGAAATAAATCTTCATATTTTATATCCTTATGTATAGAAAGTGCAAATTAACTACTCAATTAAAGTTAAAAATAAATTAATTTGGATCACGATATAAATGAATGCCAAATTCAATATTTTTTTATTTAATCGCAGACAATTAATTCAGGCTTTACACAAGAATAGCATGAGGTTTACAAAAGTAAATAATGTTCACAAAATCATTAAAATAATGTACTTGAAAAAAATTGAAAATAAATGCAAAAATAAAAAAATAAATAAGAAAAATAGGGAACATGAATCAAAAAGCTAAAAAAAATACACGACTATGGTACAATGCATTAAAAAGTATAGAATTAAATTTAATCCTATTTTCTGGAATTCATAAATTCAATAAGAGCTAAAAAAGATAGTTTTGTGTTTACAAATGACAAAAAAACAACATACCAGTATTTCTTTGGAATTCGGAGATTTTTCTGAAGAATCCTTTTATTGTTTTCAACATATATGTATTAAAGATTTGCTGTACATTTCACTCATCTTCAACAGTGCATTTCATTTGAGATGAAATCCATAAATTTATTCATTAAAATTGTCATATCTTGATAAAAATTGTGTAACTTTGAGTTCATAAAAGAAAAGCGTTTTATGTTTCAATTTTCTTCAGATTTCAATTCTTCTTTAAAGATGAAGTATACTACCTAAATGATAATTTTTTGGTAACGTACATAAAACATTTCAAGTCAATACCAGATTTGATTCCATTTTTGCAGTTTTTATAAGTAACAGACTGTTTTTTTTTTTTTTTACATCGATGTAATTTTCAGCTAAATACGAAAATATTTTATTTAATCTTTGCAAAGACAAAAGATATATATGCAGGTTGTTGTATGCCTCTTTTGTCGTATTCTCCAAATCATAAAAAACATGAATAAATAAAAGTCCTACTATAAAAATACATTTGGTTTCTCACAATTTTCCTTAACGATATGATTATATAACCAAACCATTTCGCATTAAACGGAAAACTGCTACAATAATACCAATTTACAAACATAACATCTAATGGCCTATTTTAACTCCTGTGCAACCTAACATATCATTCTCAAAATGCTGAAAAGATTTTATTCAGATAATGACACTAGAATACTCAAACAACTTGCCTTCCAGAAACATTCAAGCACAACGCATTAATTCTTAAGGATCATTCGTGAAACTTTATGAATTCTATTCAAATTCATAAATTTTCATACATAAGATCTTTTAATCTGGTTTTTAGATATAGCAAAAGCCTTAGATAAAATATGTAGTCAAAGATTAACTTATAAATACATTAATTTAATTTTCGCAAGTGAAATTATAAACTTCCTTTACAATTTAATTTTCATTTACAATTGACAGAAATATCATAATAAAAACAAACAACACATTATCCTCACCAGGACCAATGCTCACTGAATTATAGTGAAGGCCCACAAATTTCTACATTATTTTCAATATATGTAAATGGCAAAACAGGACACAACGAAAGCATAGTGATATATAAGACTTAGCCGATACCGAAAGATAACCTTCAAAGACTTCATACACTATATCTATAAATTGAAGGTCTGGCTAGTAGATTGAAAATTAAAAGTAAATGCTGAAACAAGTGTATGCCCCATTTTCAGAAATAGAAGAAATATAATCTCCAATAAAATTTTTTATATAATTGTTCCATTGTTTAACAAATACAAGTGCTAATAATTCACCTTACATGAAAACTATCCCTTGACTCACACATCAGAAACATAATCCAAAAAGCAATCGCTGTTAGCATTTTTAGAATTTCGTCTGATCAACAGATGCAGCAATCTTAAAATTAGATATAAATTCTTAATTTATAAATCATTCATCAGAGTTGTTTTCATGTCCTCAATACCCAAGTGGTGCACCACCTCAAGGGAAAATGTAAATAAATTGAAACTTTGTACCTAAATGAGATTTGTATATCTTTACACTAAAACGAGTGAATTCTAGATCATATTCAAAACCAAAGCAAAATGTTCCACACAAATTTACCACAAACCTGAAAAGAATTCATCAATGCAATCCAGGCATGTGCCTAAATTCACATATCGTCTTCAATTTCACAGAAAGACCATCTTCAATTTGTAATTAAAGAAATATCTTCAATTATAAATTTTCTCAAAGCGTACGGAGCACTTAATTTCTGGATAAAGTGGAACTCCCTACACTGGGTAGCATTTCTACTTTAAGCCGATAGCTCAATAATAAATCAAAATAGATACTCACTAATAAAATAAATCAATAATATTTATTGAAAATAAAAGTTTTTCTTCAAACGAATATTTCTCAACGAATATATTGTTTCTCGTATTTCTTAAACGAATAGGATGAGAATATTTTTTATAATTTCTAAGAAGAACAACTTTAAAACGAATATATATTGTTTCTTATATTTCTTAACGAATACATTGTTTCTTATATTTCTTACGAATACATCCTTAAACGAATAGGGTGCGAATATTTTTTATAATTTCTAAAAAGAGTAAGCAATTCTACTTTTGCAGAAAATTAAATCGTCTTTTTAAGAATGGTTTATGAAAATTTAACCATTTCTAAACAACATCCATGTTTTTCTTAATAATTCTATGAGAGGAATAATTCTATATTCCAATCATTAAGTAAATAAATACTTAAAAGGTTTTTCATCTTTCTATTAAACACTTCAAAAGGAAATTTTTAGTATTTTATTAAATATACATTTTAAAAAATAATGCACCGTTTAGCTCAATCAGTACAAAGTTTAACTAGTAAATTAAAATATTATTTTTTTTACTCAATAAAATAAAAATATTCTACAACAAAATCCTCATTTGTTTAAAAAGTAAAAATTAAACAATTTAAGCAAACATTTGGATTTTAAAATATAAGAAATCTGAAACAAAAAGTATATTGTGAAGGAAAATTGACATCTAAATTTAGATTTCATTGTAAAAATCATTATAATGCTCACAGAAATTAATTAATTCATCGCCTATGATTAAAGATAAACTATAGAAAAAAAAACTGTTTTCAAAGCAGCAATTTCGCTTGTTTTGTTTTTAACATTTAATAAGCCTTTAAAATCTCTTGCATTGTAATCTTTTTATTTCGAAAAACAAATATTGACTTCAATATTTAAATATTTTCGTAATTATAAAAGTTTGCAAGCTAATAAAAAAAATTTATTTTGCATTTCAATTAAGTTGCCTGTTGTTTATTATAAATAAGTTTAATTGCAAGCACTGAGTTTCGATTTATTTTTATCTAGGAGCGTAGAAAAAATGAATTCACTCCAAATTAGACACAACAAATTTAAAATGTAAAGTTATTTCAATAACTTGGAGAAAATTTCTAAAGATTCCTTTTTTGATGTTTGATTTTTATTTTCTACCGATTAATACCAATATTTGACTTAATATTGATTTGAAAAGTAACGTTAATAACAATTCAAGTTAATAGCAGTTCCTATTTTCCCTTTGTACTCTTTTTATAATTAATTTTTCATGGGAATTCTTATTGTAAGGGTTGTTATTAATTTCTTTAATGAAAATCTTTGTTATTGTGAAAAGCTGTTTGATTAAAAAAAAAACACTTACTATCTAAACATAAATTGCTTGAAAGTTTTCCTTATTCCAAAAATGAATTAAAGGACAAATAAATATCTTCTGTTAAATTTTACGAGGATTTATGTATATTTTTAATCATTTTTTTAATAATTATAATTGATTAATATTTTTATAATTAATAAATACTATTATAATTAATGAATCACTATTATAATTATTTTAAACATTATAACCATTTCTGTGTTTAGACCATTATAGTAAATCTAAAAATATAACCTAAGTATTTATTCAACCTTTACTATTATAAATTTTGATTTTTAATCTTATTTTTGCTTAGATTATTATAATTTAAAATTTCTTAGAATCGATTTCAGCTTAAAAATATCAGGAAAAATTTATACAAAGAATAATAAATAGAACATCTTTTATAACTTCTAAAAACGAATATTTCGTAACGAATATATTGTTTCTTAAATTTCTTAACGAATATGTTGTTTCTTATATTTCTTAACGAATATGTTGTTTCTTATATTTCTTAACAGACATATTGTTTCTTATATTTCTTAAACGAATAGGAGGCGAATATGTTTTATAATTTCAAAAAAGAGTTAGCTATTCTACTTTTGCAGAAAATCGAATCGTTTTTTTTTTTTTAAATGTTTTATAAAATTTGAAATTCTAAGAAATTATTATTATTATTCTATTTTTTAATTAATAAATACTATTATAATGAATGAATCACTATTGTAATTATTTTAATCATAATTATAACTATTTGTGTGTTTAGACTACAGCAAAAAATCTAAAAATATAATCTATTTTAATCTTTACGAATTTAAATTTTCTTAAGAAGATAAAAAGATAAGATTAAAAGGAATCATTTCTTAAGAACATACTTGTTTTTCTTAATAATTCTATGGAGTTTTTTATTCCAATCATTAAGTAAATAAATACTTTAAAATATTTTATCTTTCTATAAAACACTTTAAAAGGAATTTTTTAGTATTAAATATTCCTTTATAATATATATTTATTAAATATATATTTTAAAAAACAATGCACTGTGTAGCTCAATCAGTACAAAACTTAAGCTAAATGAAATATTTTTTTTGCTCAATAAAATAAAAATTGTACTGCAGCGAAATGTTAATTTCTTTAAAAAGTAAAAATTAAACAATTTAAACAAACATTTGGATTTTAAAGTATAAGAAATCTGGAAAAAAAACACAATATATTGTGAAGGAAAACTGACATCTAAATTTAGATTTCATTGTAAAAATCATTATAATGTTTCCTGAAATTAATTAAGTCATCGACTATGATTAAAGATAAACAACAGGGAAAAAAATATATTGTTTTACAAAGCAACGTTTTCGCTTTTGTTTTTAACATTTAATAAACCTTTAAAATCTCTTGCATTGTAATCTTTTTATTTCGAAAAACAAATATTGACTTCAGTATTTAAATATTTTCATAATTATAAAAGTTTGCAAGCTAATAAAAAAAATTATTTTGCATTTCAATTAAGTTGCCTGTTGTTTATTATAAATAAGTTTAATTGCAAGCATTGAGTTTCGATTTATTTTTATCTAGGAGCGTAGAAAAAATGAATTCACTCCAAATTAGACACAACAAATTTAAGATGTAAAGTTATTTTAATAACTTGGAGAAAATTTCTAAAGATTCCTTTTTTGATGTTTGTTTTTTATTTTCTACCGATTAATGCCAATATTTGACTTAATATTGATTTGAAAATTAACGTTAATAACAATTCAAGTTAATAGCAGTCCCTATTTACTCTTTGTATTCTTTTTATAATTAATTTTTCATATGAATTCTTATTATAAAGGTCGTTATTAATTTCTTAATGTAAAGAACTATTTGATTAAAAAATATCGTTTACTATCTAAACATAAAATGCTTGAAATTCTCCTTATTCCAAAAATGAATTAAAGGACAAATAAATATCTTCTGTTTTTATTTTCCGTTCTGGACTTTATATATATTTTGAGCATTTTTTTTAATAATTATAGTTAATAAATATTTTTATAACTAATAAATACTATTATAATTCATGAATGACTATTATAATTATTCTAATCATAATTCTAACCATTTGCGAGTTTATATCTCAACAAAAAATCAAAACATATAATATATTCATTCAATCTTTACGAATATAAATTTTGAGTCCTAATCTTATTTTTGCTTAGATTATTATATTTTAAAATGTCTTCGAATATATTTCAGCTTAAAAATATCAGAAAAACTTTTTAATAAAGACCTCCAAAATATATATATATATATATATATATATATATATTTATTTATTTATTTATTTATTCATTTAAAATTCAGAACGGGATGTAACTGTTGTAAAAATTTTTCCACGGGAAGAATTATACATTTTCTTTCCCAGGAGAGAGGAATGTATATTCTTAGACAAGTACATAATAGCAACCTATCACTCAAATTTGATTGCAGATAAATAGTGTTGTGTGTAGTTATTATTTTGTACTAACGAGAACAACCTGTCACTCAAATGTGATAGCAGATATTCGGTATCATGTATAATGAGACCACATGAAATCAGTGATTGTCTGTGTGACCTTCACAGGTCGAAACAATTACAGACGGAATATGGACTACACCATGAGTTATTGCATCGTGATTGGGGATAGACCATGGGCTGAGAAAATGTCTACTATAATCCGAAGTCAGGCAAGCTAACCCCCCTCCTCTCCCATACACACACACACTTGACGGATTTTCTTAAAGGGAGGTTTTTGGGAGAAAGAGTGTTTTGCTGTGAGTTGACAAGAAATGTTTTTTTTCTCTGAAGTATTTGAACAGGCTGGAGTTTCCGCCTATTTCGAAAGTGAGTCTCCTGTGGTTACGTCTATCACGCCGTGTGATAATTAAGGTTTGCCGCAGACCCCGTGTTTAGATTCGTAGTCGAAAATTCTGAAAATCTCCGTTCTTGGAGTGAATTGCATTTGCAAATCAAATTTAAATCTTATTATTATTTTTTTTTTTTTTTTTTTTTTTTTTGTAAATAACAAATTTTATTAACCCAGAATTCTGTATATATAATAATACTTGTAAATAAAAATTAAAGTTTCCCCAGGAACCTGAAAGTGGCCCTCTTCTTGAATCCGTTATAGGTCCAGTATAGGCCGAGATGTTACATTGTAAAAGATTCCTGGTATTTGCAAAAGCTGTTACATTACACTAACTGAATTCAAATGTTGTTTGAAACTTATAATATTATTAATCCTCCAATTGTGTTTCGCGGTAATAGATTCATTGCAAAAAAAGGAAAGAAAAAGACAGCAATTCGTGTTTGTAAGGGAAAACTGTAATTAAAACAATTTTACTAGAAAGCTTCAAAAATAATTGAATCCTTGGAAATTTGTTCCTGCATCCCTCTATGTCATATATACTTCTTAAGAAAATGTTACTATTATTTTAGAATTACTCCAAAAAGTTAAAGTTATGTTACAAATCATCTGAATTAAATACAAAATAATACTTTTGTGTTTTACATTAAAAATAAATCTACACTTTTTATTGATTGGCCGGGGAAGATGAATGGGTTTATTGAAATCCATATTTGTGTCTGGATCTATTATTCTAAGTACTGATATTATTTTAATAGTATACTGATATTACTGAGATTTAAAGAAAGAAATTTCTTGCATCTGTTATATTTCTAGAAATTTCAAAATCGCTTTTAGTTCTTGCTTTCTTATATTAGAAACGCAAAACTTCTAGTTAATTTCATTTTAATACAAAAAATTGAACTAATCTTTCTCCTTTTTTTATTTATAAAATATATATGGATATTTTAGGATTGTGGGTTGCAGCAACTGGATTGTAACTAGGTGTGGGTGGGTTGACATACTTGTGGCACATTTTGGAGAACTCACAGTTTTATTTAGACACGCACAAACACAACACACACATAGAATTAAAGACAGACAATATTGAACACATTTAAAGGCATATAATTATATACTCGTGTAAGGATTCCACTTATAAACTGAAAATCTTATATTCGAGTACACGCATTGTGCGCGAAACATATTCCTCTCCAGGTGGATAGTCTGTAGGCCAACTGTTACGCAGGGTTGTGTTAAATATATTTCCTCTCGGGATGAGAGACATTAAACTAAACATTTCTCTATGGAAGTGCATGGTTGAGCTGTACTTCCTCTATGTTGAGAGTCTCGAAGCTTACTGACCATTTCTCCTGGACGTTTCTGCCAGTGCGTAGGAGGAAGCGCGGTTACAATATCAATTTAGGGAGCGGGGGTTTTGGTGTCTTTGACCATTTTCAATGCTATCTATAATTTTTTTTAAACTTCCTTAACAGCTTTTTCATAATTTAATATCCATTTGAATTTCTTTGAGCTAATAATTGTGTAATTAAATAATGTAAAATTGTTCTAAAAGATCGTCTGGTAAAATTAAAGACAATTTCATTTCAAAGTGAAAATGAGATTTTTCCAGAAAATTAAATCGTTTTGAATTCTATAGTTGTTTTTATTTTTTTAATTTTGCTGTTATGCGCTTTTTTCTTACTTTAAATTTTAAATTTTGTGAATAACTTACAAATGAGCCCAGCCTATTTATATTTACACACATATTTATTTTATTTGTTCGAAATTAAAACAATATCTGCATAATATTTTTACATATTTTCAATTTCGTGTTTCTTAGATAACCATGTGTACTAAATTCAAATTATGTTCCATCTGTTAAGTTTATAAAATTTATAGAACGGAAAATATCACATCATCTAAAAATATGGCAGAAATTTCATATATTAAAAAATAAAATTGAACACCCTGTATGCCCATGTCAATCATCTCCATTAGAAATTAGCTATTAAAACAGGTTACAAAATCTAGAGTTAAATATAAGAATCGAAATGGTTTAAAGAACCGTCCTTAGCACGATAGTCCTAAAAATCAATGAAGTAAACGTCTTAGCGTAATTTTTTTTACAAGATCTTATCCTTAGAAATTTGATAAGTGACCCAACGAATGCTTTTATCAATGATCAATTCAATGTAGCAAGGGAGCGAAGTAAATTGCTTTTGAAGCAAAGCCAAGTCGGGAGTCGTTTCTCCAAGCAATTGTACGTAATGATTCAACTTCAAAAAATATCTCTTAAAAACTTTTCTAGAACAGTATCTAACAAAATATATTTAAAAAAAAAAGAAAAAACTTAGTATTATTTTTATAAAGATATAACTTCCGTTGAAATACAAATTTTTATACTGTTTATTAAATTAATTAATTTATTAATGTAGTCGTTCCCAAGTAAATTCATCCCTTTTAAAAATGCGTGAACCGTGTTAATCATTCCTTCATAAGGCTCTAAGGTTTCTGTAGAGTTTTAAGAGTGTTTTCAGTTTGAAGTAGATTTTTGAGATATGCAATTTGTAGTATCTAAAAAATTAACGTAACTATAAATATGTGTAAAATAATCATAAGTAATCTTATTGTTTCACTTGATCGTATGCTAAATTGGATTCCAATATATAACTTCACATTCAAAAACAAATTATTAATAACAACAATTTAGATTTATCGGCTATTTAATAAAAACTCAAATGAAATCTCAGAAAAAATAAATTATTCTTTTCTATGCTTACATAATGTTTGTTTATTATATATGTATTTATATATATTCTAGATTGATATTCTAGATTTCTTTCTTGAACAAGAATATAAAAACAGTGTAGGCTAGGTCAAATAGGTTATCCGTGTTTATCTATTGGTAGAGGAGAGTTGGCAGCAAAGAAACAGCGAGTGTTTTGCATGGAAATAAATGGAGATCATCAACATCGTCATATTTGGCTCAACAGTCCATGGTGGATCAAGGTCTTCTGCCTACTGGCAAAATTCAAAACCTGAGAATTTTTAAGGTTTTTAAGGTTTAGGCTTGTTAGCTCTACGCCCAACCCCCTAGTTTGTCACTCTACGGATATATTAGACTAGGACTTGGGGGTTTAAAGTGGGTTCTGAACCACTACAAACATCCATGACACTGCCGAGAGACTCGAATCCTGTAGTACCGAGCGTCAGAGAGTCACTTGGACATCAGGTCCCAGACGTAGATATGTATCTGTAATAAAGGTGACGAATATACATTGTATTTCTGGATTAATTTTTTTGTATTTTTCCTTTACAACTAATAATAAAAAGCTTGTAAAATAAAACAGCGATTGATTACTTTGTCAGCAATAACTCGTTAAATTTTAGAACAAATTTGTCTTATAGATTTATCTTTGAATATTTTTTAACATAAGAAGATAAATTTAAATGGTTTTTTTCAAACATTAGTCATAAGGAAATCTTTAGTTCTGGTTTAAGTTTATTTATTCTATTTGCATAATTTTTGAAATTCTAAATTTCGACAATTTAATTATTCAAACAAATTATACGATTGATTAGAAGTGCACATGTCATGTGAAGCTTAACTTCGTTTCGTTTTTTAAAAATCGTATGAATAACATAAAGCTTTTTTTATTGAACTATGGCTAAAAATAAAATGTTTCAACACATCCATTATATTCCATATTCAATGGTAACACCCAATTTGAATAAAGGGTTAGACGCCATCTTCATGAAGAAAAAAAAGGCAAGGCCAGTATTGATTCTTTATTCAAATTTCTTGATAGTCGAACAATTTTTCTCTGATCACGAATTTTTTTGGGAAGACAAAATCCACCCCAAACTAATTCCCGTAACTGCGGAAGATTTATAGTGGTCTGAGTGAAAAATCGAACTTGCTCTAGCTGACGGGCCTTCGCGTCAGCATTTCTCAATTACCAGTGAAAAACCGCATATCAACATGATTGCGAACAGCACTTCAGAGGTTCTGCTACAACCATCCGCGGCTAATACTCGGCAAAGAAGGGAAACATGAAAGAAAGAAGAGAGGGTAGTTTGGAACTTTCTTTTTTTAGAAATCTCTAAAAGAGCAGTAGATGTGTTCCATTCGTTATTTCATCACAGAAATCGTTTGGCAAGCACGTTTTAAAATTTGGAAGGGCTGAATTTTTTTTATCCTTCCTAATAACCTTCCTGAGTTCCAAATGTTCTATTTTGAATCCTTTTTTACCCAAACAAACAATTTTGAACAATTTTTTTTCAATTTTTTTTTTTTTTTTTTATAGAATACTCGATTTTATACATTTATCTGTCTCCCTTTTCCTCTTTGAATAATTTTTCGTTCAATTTTTAAAATGTAATTCAAGAAGGATTTTTAAAATATGTCACGAAATATATGTTGTTATAAATATATTTCATCTCACAAACATCATGTTATAATTGTTAAAAAATGCTATTTTTATGTATGGTTTATTTGAATTTGATTTATTAAATATAAATTTTAACATTAATACATTTGTTACGACTAAAATAGATTGAAATGCGATGTCTTTTTTACAGCTAAAATTAAACAATTTTTTTTTTTAAATCCAGAAAAAATTATGGATATTTTTAATTTTTATTTTTATATTTCTCCATGAATATTAAACCCATTACTTACATAAAATTATTGCTGTATGCAAATAATATAATATATTTTTAAATTATTTTTTATTATCATGAAATCTTAAATTTGGCACAAATATAAACATTTTTGCATATTTGAATGTTTTTTATCAATGTTATGTAAAAATTTCGAAATTTGCCTTGTAGACTTTAGTTTTATTAATTTCAACTAACAGTTGTATCGATACATACATTTGTTTTCATATCAGAAAAATAATAAAATAGTAATTAATGAACAAAGTACACGTTAGTGCCAGATACACGTGTTGGCTTGATTTAGTGTGATCATGGATACGAACTAAATAATGTCTCAAAATAAAAAGGCCATGTTTAACTGCCATATTTATTAAAATTTCAAAGACAGCACTGCACAAATGCAACACATAACACACAAAACAAAATTATATAACAAATATTTACAAAATAATCTTAAAAGCCTGTTCGTTTAAGGGTCTTTGTACCCTCCGTACTGCGTGAAACTCTTCTTTCGACTGTTGTACCCTCCGTACTGCCTGGAACTTTCCTCTCGATTTTGCGTACTCCCTTTTCTCTTTCTCCATCTTCCATTATTAATTCCAATGTTTAATCGGCGAAAAAAAAACGTGCAGTCCAAAGTCTAACATAAAGGTCAAACCCGTCTTGAATGGAGGATCTATCGAATTTGAGTTCAAGGTTATAGTTTTTTTGTAGGAATGCATGGTGGATCCTTACAAACAATAAAAATAACATAAAATTAACAAAAATTAAAAAATGGATAGATGTGACTGGTTTATAACTAACGATTAATGATTCTAAGGAAGAATTTCTCCCAATTTGTGTATTTCCATAATATAAATCAATAAAGTGTATCTTAATCTATTGCAGATAAATTAAGCAAGTTCAAAAATTATTGCAACTCATATTACGAAAATACCAACAAAGTTCAATAACGACAGTAAAATTGGAACCCCCGTAAAAATTGTAGTATATTCAAAGTTAATCATCTACAACATTCAATCACTATTTTATATCTTCCTATTACTAATTTTAATTCATCTACACAGTTTTTATCAAGTAGCAAGTTTTTGACGCCTTTAAGTTAAGTTTGTCGCTTACGCCCTTTTTAAGTTCGTCAAAACGTATAAAGTCATGACTTTTTCGTGATGCAAAGATTCATCCAGTTTTTCAATGATTTCAAATGTTTTCTGAGAGGTTAACTTTTGAAAACATATTTTTCAATACGTTTTGTAAGTATCTGTTTCATTTTACAAAATCAGTTTTTTCTGGAAGATGTGGATACTATATTCATATAAAATAGGACAACATTATAAAATAAATACATTTCTGCATTTAAACATTTTTAAAAACTCAATTTTTAAATGAACTAAGCAACATAAAAGGATGTAATTCTAAAAAATATACCTTTTGTGGTTGTTGTTGTCGTATCCCTTGAAGAGTAAAAAAAAAATCCAATATAGGGGTACTCCCGAATAATATTGGCAACGTTGATTCCCTGCTAGGAGTATAAATCCTCTTCCGAGGGATGATCCAGATAACGCATGGTGGCTGTAACAGCTGAGCAATCACAGACATGATGAGCAGTAAGCTCGACATCAGGGCAGTTACCACACTTTTGGATTTCTAATGCCATCAGCAGAAATTTTCGTATTTTTTGGTGCTTGATCCTTAATCTTGTCAGGGTAGTAACTGTTTTTCTGTCGATATTTAGTTCTATAATTTTGTGTTTACTTTTGATCTTGGAAGGAATTACATGTTTAAATTCTGCCAAAGCATTTGCATCTGCAAGGAAGTAGGAATGACAGTCTGATTCATACTTCTGGCTTTCTTCGCCAAAGTATTTGCAATTTCATTAAATTCCAAATCCACATGAGCACGGATACATTGTAGGATACTCAGTCTGTGCAAGCAGGGGATTTGTTCTAAAAGAGATATAATGTTCAATATCATACTTTAGAAACCTTTATTAAGAGCCTGTAAGGCAGACCTTGAATCAGTGAGGATAGTAAATCCTTTGATTTACTGTGATGGAGGAAAATTCAGATAGGCCTCAGGTGCCTTTTGAAAGGCCAGCAGTTCTCTGGTGTAGTATGATGCAATTTTTGATATTGATATTGATATCATATCTGAGAAGCATTTATTAAGAGCTTGGAAGGCAGACCTTGAGTCAGAGAAGATAAAAAAATATATACTTTAGATGATTATTATGAACTAATTACTAGGTTAAGAGCGTTACTTCTTTTTTTTTCCTTACTGTTCACATTAATAAAATGGTAATTTGGAACTTTTTTTTAGAAATCTTTATAGATCAGTACATATGCTGCTTCATTCGTTATTATATCGCAGAAAACACTTGCATTGCATAGTTACATAACAACAAAATCATTTCATATCAATCTGAACTACCACTTAAAAAAGCAACTTTTTTAACTTTAACAGAAAGCGACTGATTAATGGTCATACTTTTCAAAACACTATGCATAAAAATGTTTCTTTCCGAAAACCGGTTCAGTACGTCTAGATGGAAAATGCATTATCGCATAAAACAAACGCCGTTCAAAAACACTAAACTTCAAAACGATAATGTTCTTTAAAACGCTTTCAATCCTATATTTTTTGCAACATTTGTTTTCTTTTCCCGTATCCAGGATCCAGTGAATTGACCATCATCTCCAGTTATCCGTATCTCATCTCCAGGGAGGCTTTTTCCTGGAAGATGTCAATTTTAAGTCTCCATTTTTTTCATTTGCTGTATTCCCGAGAGCATTATGTTCCATTACATCCGGCGCAATCTTGACAGCTCTATTTTTTTCGAAAAACATACGAGATATATCGAACTGGTCGAGACAGAACAATGGAGTACGAGAAAAAGCATTTTTCGAATTATGTATGCATTCGATAAAGGTAATATGCACAGACTTTGAAACAATGTTTTAGAAGAGGGGGAAAATACTGCTACCGAATTCTAAACTTCTTTACAAACTTACAAATACTATCAAAACGAATCATTCTATCCAGCTTATTCACTTTTTAATATGAGATTAAAAGTATATTTTAAGTATATTGAGTGATAAAATAAGCCCTACATTTATATAAATCAGAGAGTACATTTCTTTTTTTTCTGTATGTATCGATTATTGATATATTTAAAGTGTCACTAAAACTTGATTAACCTATAATTCACAAATAATTTTTTAACAAATAAAATCACATATAAAAAATAAATATTTAATTCAATTCATGTTACCATGTTCATAGTACCACATTACCAACCTAAAACATTAATTTTAATTGAGAAACCCAGCATATCACTCATTAAAGGTGCCATTTTTCCATCCTGTCATAGACATTAGAGCAGGGATCTCCCAACTGTGGCCCACGGGCAAACACTGGCCCGTGAGCACTATCAATATTGCCTGCCCCAGTTTTTTTATTACATAATGGAATGTACAATGTGAGTAAATCTTTTCTTTTTCTTCATTTACAATGGCAGGTTACAAGACAACAGATATTATAAAAAATACAAAGAACAAACAAAAACAAATGGAATCAGTTAATCCATCAACTTAAGTCTAGAAATCCAATAACGCTTCCATAAAAAAAACAGGATGCAGTTCAAAACAAGAGGCAAGGTGAGACGTATCCATTTCTTCCTGGTTATCACGCAGGAGACATAGAGAATCAAGAGTCATATTTTGGTCATTCTGTGAAGGTGCTTGCGGAGATAATCGTGACCTCGGATAAGCCGTAGCAATACCACCGATGATAATAGGTCAGACCACCTACGTTCCGCTGCAGAACTCTAAGAAACTCGCACAGAGAGCCAGAATAAAGGAAGTCTTTTATACCATTTGTCAGTATTAGACGTTGTCCGGAGTGCACCACGAAGAAGTAGATCTACGTTGCACTCCATTAAGTAAATCATACAAAATAATAATCAGATTGCAGATCACAAAACAGATTGTTTTTCTGAACAACAATTCTTTAAAGTGTTCTGGCAAACAACTCTTTAAAAATATCATCTCGTGCCGAGAATGTTATGAATGTCAAGAAACTCTTCATATGCATCGTAATTATCTATTTCTCGAATAAAAAGTAGAACAGTACAGCAGTATCTAAAACTACTGTCGACTCATCCAGGGCTAAAGAGAACCACAAGTGCCGATTTTTATCAAACAATTGACTTAATATATTTTCTGTACTACTCTGCGATCTACCGTGTTTGCAGACAAACTGACGTTTCATAAATAAGTCAGCCTTTTCTGGACACATTTCTTCTACGGCTGAAATCATGCAATCCTTCATGAAATCGATGTCAATGGATGGTTTCCTCATGTTTCACTGTTGAATGAGCTACGCGGAAATATCATGAGTTGCTGATTCTTATTCAGCATTGACTTTCTTTAACAGCAATTGTTGAGATTTCAAAAGGCATTAAGATTCATATTATTCCTATCAGGGATAGATCCGAAACGAAAATTTGCAAATGATTCAAAACTACACGTTGGTATATTAGCTAGCAAAGTCTTGATCCTTGGGACGTAGTGAAAGGGTTAGTGTGTCGTTTAGGCAAAAAAAAAAGTTTGGAGATCCTTGTGTTACAGGAGTGGAGTTTTACGGGAGAATCTTATTTCAAAACTTCGTTCTAACATTGCAGTATGAAACGCAATATACACAATTCAGTCAAACGAAATAAAATATTGCACATAATTGATCAAAAATATTTTTTTTTATTTGAAAGAAGAATACTGATCGAGGTCAGTGAAGTATGACAGTATTATCATATAAAAAAAATATGACAGTAAATTTAAAATATAGGTAACAAAAAACTAATGAACAAAAATACAATGCAAAATTTTAAAAATAACTATAATAAAATAGCATTTCTACCACTAATAATAATAAACATTAAAAATAATTTAGCAACGGGCATACAATGCACATTTAGCAAAATGTCTTTAAAAATATAAAAATTTGATTGTTTTAACAAGATAACAAATAAATGGAGTAAAAATACGATCTCTTTTCTTTGTTATCTTGGTGTCAGAATTATTGATATTTTGGTCAGCTCCAGACATGCAGTAACAAAAAATACTTCAATTTTAATCATAAAATAAAGAAATTATTAAATTATTAAATAACGGTATTACTATTTAATAAATTTTTAAATTTATTGTTCTGGAACCGTAATGTCGTTCTTTAATGTCAAATAAGTTACTATTGAAGCTATATTGCAAATACTATTGAAGCTATATTGCAAATACTATTGAAGCTATATTAGTTCATTACATGTGGAAAGAGAAATTAAAATTAAAATTTTATTATATTTTTAAAAACGATTTTTATATAACATTTGATAACAATTTCCATATAAATCATTCTTTCCAACAACATTTTGTTGCATTATATAATTTTTCCATAATTCAATAATTATTATCCTCTAAATTAATAATTCAATAAATAAGATCGTTAAATATTGGTGGAAGACATTACTTTATTTGCTTTTATATCTAAACTTGAACAAACATTTTGATTCTAAATTTTGAAACAGAAAAAAGTAATATGTACAGAAATATGAAATTTCTTTCATATCTTTAATGAATATTTCAATAAAATTAAATGTATGATATATTTACCTTACGAAAATAATTATTGTATCTGATATTTGTTTAACAATCCAATAAAGTTACTGTCTCATGAAAATGAAATGAATTTCTATTAAACAAAAGGCAGAGAAAAAATAACAAATAGGAAAGCGCATTTATACTCGTAAATAATTAACAAAACTCATACAAATTCTTTAGAAAACAATACATTACTCAATTCTAAAAGACGTACGTTTGATCTCCTAATATATTTGTTTTCATTAAATAAATGTATTCTTTCGCTTCAATTCAATTAATTCAAGCTGAAATTTGAACATTTGTATTTAGTTGCAATTGTACTTATGTTTGAATAATAACTACAGAATGTAACTTTAAAATTAAAAACTTACTGTACAAGCATATATTAAATACATTTTGAATAAAATTTTCTACATAAGTTAAATTTTTAGAAAGTCTGAACACAATTTTTTTTCTAAAACAGGAAATATGACTTTAATCTGTTTTAATACTTAACTTTGGAGAAAACGGATTAGAGACTTTCATAAAATTAGCACAAAACTTTTTGAATTATTCAGATGAAACACAGTATCTTTTGCAAAAATTTTAATGGATAAACAAAACTGGAAAAGAACATTTACATCATTGTTTATTGCATAAAATAAATGTATTTCACTTTTAATTCACTTTTTTTTTTTAATATAGAGCAAACTAAAAAAAAGAAAAGAAAATGCATTTAATTCTGTTTTTAAAAGCTTTTCTAGCTGTTTTTATTTTTAATATACGAAAAGATTATTTATGCAAGGGCACTTATACTTCTGTTTGTTTGGCTCATACTCTACTAAATCAATTGAACACTATATAATAAAAAGGGGGTGGGCCAACATTGAGTACCAGGAATTTTTATGGGAACACCTCCAGAAGAGATATCAGGATTCACAACTCTCATCAATTCTTACAAATCATTTTAAGTAACTTTCAGGATTTTAAAATTACCATAAGAGATTACAGACACTAAAACTTTCGACAGACAGCTTTCTAGCTTCCAACTGAATTTCCTTGTTTAAAAAATATGATAATTTATAACAGCATGCAGTTTAAACTGTTTGATAGTTTATTTTTAACAAATAACACTGGACAACAAATTATGACGAATTTTTTTTCTCTGAGATTAAACTAGCCATTTATGACTAATTTCGGATTGCTGAACACGAATAGGACAATGAAAATTTTAAATTGGCTCCCATTCCTAAGATATTTGTAAATTAATGTTTTCAATATGAAACAATGTGTTAAGTAACTCATGTACCTCTTTACTCTGTGTTACGGGATCGATGGATTCTCACTTTTGCTATTTCTAAGAATTGTCATTGAAGATTGTCTACCAGCAGTCTGCCAATATTGTAGTGAACCATTTTACCTGGTATCTTTTCTCTATTTTCGTAATGTTCTGGTGACAACGTTCATCGTGCTCATCGCTTACCTGGCCACAGTTTTCATGAAGTAAGTCCAAATGACACAATGACACTGCAGGAAACGCATATTTAGAAACACAGTTGAACCAAGTTTCTTGTATGCAGACATGTCTACCACTAATTTCTTATAATCCCTTGACTTCTCATTTCCGGAGAAATTCGTTTACATCAGACTAAAAGCATTTTAAGCTTCTTGTTGGTTTTGGCTGTCAAAATTTACGTCCTAAAAGAGCTTAGGATCTGTGAACTAATTCCTTGTTTTAGTCTAACTTTGCTGATTGAAGGAAATTTGTTACTTAAGTACTTGAACACATGACTTTAACAAAAATGTTCTCTAAGCCACTTTTTATGTACAAGGGTGATCATAGGATTTTTTTATTTACTTCTCTCAAATATGTAAGCTGTACATCTTATGCCCTAATTCAAGACCATGCAAAAAGCTCTCTTTTCAAATCACAAAAGATATTCCAGCTGTGCTTGTTATGTTGCTAGACAATTCCCTGAAACAAAACAAAACTAAAACTATTAACAGTATTTTAGCAATTTTTACAGAATCTTTATGCTAAATTTTTTTCTACAATAAATATTTAGCTATTTCTAAAGTTATGTTGATGACGAATTTTATTTTAATTTCAGTTATTTCTATCTAAATATAAAGAAAAATTTGAATTTGAAAATTCCAAAAGGAGCTATTTAAATTAAATAAATTTCCTTTTTAAATATATATTCATCTTAAACACTTTGTAAACTCAGCAAAGCAAGGCAGACTTTATTACATCTACATAAAGTAATAAAGCAAATTACAACTATAACAAATCTGTACACCTTTTAAATTTTTAAACAACTTTTTATAACCTTTTTAATAATCATTTTTAAAAAAATAGTTTTTCTACTACAAAAGACAACACGTTTTGTACAAAATTGAAAGAGAGATCAGAATTGATTACTAGTTGAAAATATATATTTCAAAAATTCGACTTATGTCTCATCCAGCTTATTTTCATTCGTTAAATCGGTCTTTGGAAAGTTTTAAAGTATTATTCTGTTGAGATCCTTGATCAATCTTTTCAAAATTGAAAAAATATTGAAACCATTGAGCCACTATAAAACGACTTACTTTTTGAACACTATTTCGTCGCAGATAAATTTAATAACGACATCTTCTGGTCTACTTTCCCCAAAACACAAAATCCCTCTCAAAATTCCCTGTCCCTTCTGGAGCCTTCTTAATGCCAGCCACAAATTTCCCACCAAATTTCATATAAGTGGAGGATCAAATTCCATTACTTTCCCTCTTCTTGTCAAATCAAAAACTACCTACGCCATTTTTCTTCCCAGCACTCAGTGGAACGATATTTCGATTTTTGTGTCGATAGCTGCACTGCTTTCTGTTCGAACAATTCGAAAAATGCCCTCAAAAAAGGCATGAGTGAAAATAGATTTATCTGTTGACGCGACCCGGACTTCGCTCTCAATCACAACTTGCCAGTCATTTATCTGTCCATGTTTCATCTACCAGTTTTCGCGATGAAGCTCGAAGTACCATGTTGTTGATGCCTTCTGAATTTCGTGCTCTAGACTGAGAGTCACTTGTGTCCCGAAAAAAAGTTGCGATATAAATTTATTTAAGGTATTGAAAATACTAGTTATTTATTGCGTACGGTATTTTTTTATTAAAATTTACAAAAATTCCTCGTGTATCACAAAATATCACACGAACAAACATACCAACAGAATATTAATGACATCAAATAAATGGTAAATTTAAAACAATATATAAAAATACAAAAGGGAAATAAAATAAAAGAGGGCGAAAAAGGATTTAAGAATCATTAAAGTAAGAGATTACAAATTTTCAAAATGCTGTAATAAATAATCTTCTTGTAACAAAATTCTGGAGACTATTTTGCTTTTTGGAGTATAAAATCTCCTTAAAATGTTTCTAGATGTAAGTTTAAGTTGAAGTAAGTTTCTAAGTCTGGATTAGCTTAACAGAATATGATCACTATACTACACTCCATCAACATTACAATTACAAAGTACAGTTGAATTAATTCGAAATCAGTATCAGTGAATAATTCTGAAGTCTGTAATATACGATATATAAAAAGGCGTGCACAAAATAATGTTGTTGTTGCTTATTCCACTTGGTTAACAACATCTAGAACGTCTAGAAATATCTAGAAACCGACGAATCATGATAAAGGTTAAAAAATGTAGCTTCTTTTTGTCCTTGATCTTGAGGTACAAATACATGGAGCAGCCAAAAGGAGAAGTCTGACTTTGCCCCACCCGATTATACCCCCGACCAATAGGTGCCCATTTTAGTCGTCTTTTACGATATATACATGGGACTATTCTAACCCGAACCCACACGGGGACACAAAATAATTCATTCGGGCCTGAATCCAATTTTAATGAAATGAAAAGTTGTTTACGGCAAATGTAGAATATTTCAAATAAAATACGGTTAAGTTAAACTTTTCCGGTAATATTATTTATTATACAACATTTACTAATATGATAATTTCCAAAATATTTATTGTTTGACAAAGCATATATTTTTCGAAAACTAATCAATTCATCTTAAATACGTGAAAAATGTTATATTTTTTCTTCAATATAAATTGTCATTCTTTTTAATTTTAAGATAATATTTTATACAAAAGTAATTACATAAAAAATGTCTGTAATTGTATTATTCTATCAAGGAGAATCTGTCAGTTTAATATGCTCCTCTAAATTTACTTGCAGTGAGGGACGAAATTCAAACTTCATTTCATAATAGTATATTGGCTATGTTGCTGTTGTCGTGTCCCTTGAAGATACAAGAAAATCAAATATCATGGTGCTCTCGAATAATATTAGATATGTTGATTTCAAGCTCAGAGTATAAATTCTCTTCCGAGGAATAATGGTCCAGACAATGCATGGCTGCTACAACAGCTGGGCAATCAAAGAATGAAGGTATTAGGTTTATCACAAGTACAATGTTAAAACAAGAATAGTTTTTTGAAGCTATATTAGAGAAAGTAAGAAAATTTTGATTAAAATAGCGTTATGAGATTTCTCTAATTGCATAGTCAGAAAAGATAGGCATTAGAAATAAATATTTGACAAAATGATGTATTAAACTGTTGTATCGGAACTACCGATGTATTCGATGCTTTTAATGATAAGTCATTCGCAATCTTCTCTTAAATCGGGTATTTACATCTTCTGTAAAAGAAACATCATTATTTTAAATTGCAAATTCAACAGATAAAGATTTATAAAAACACCCATTTTTTAAACGATTGCTACTTACTCGTTTATAATTTAACTTTTAAATGCTGTTGTTTTATATATTTTTTTACTTTCAGTAGTCAGTTCGATAACTTACAAATAAAATAAGCATCTCATTATAACCCTTCGCCATTCGATATAAGAAACTTTTTTGTCTTTCTCTTAAACATAAAAATAACCTTTTTTTTTTCTTTTAGTGTTCCCTGGGTCGTCATTTAGCTGTTACGCTTTGTATTACTTCTTATCATTTTTTTTTTTTCTGTTCATTACAATTGCAATCATTTAGAAAGTTAAACGAAGAGCCTTTTTTTTTTTTTTTGTTATTGAGTGTCTTCTCTTTCGCTCCTTTCTTTTTTAACAGACTTAATGAGATTTGTCATAAATAGGTGAGCGGAAGCATTAGCCAAAATGGCTCCGAAAATGGTTCATAAGCTGCATGTGTGAAGAAGGCAATTTACTACCGAATCTCATTGATTACGGAAGGGACTAAGTCGCAATTACATTGGGGATGAATCAGTCTTGGTTTAAAAATAGCAAGAAAGTTCATGCTGAAACATAGTTTAAAAAGCATAGTTCATGCTAAAGCATAGTTTTAAAACAATCAGTTTTTTCATTAATTTCTTTAACTAATTGTGTGAAAAGGATTTTAAATAATTCCGTCAAATCAAATATTCAATGGTACTGAACAACAACAGAAATGTTGAATGAAATTTCTTGTAAATATATAAATAGTTGTTAAAACTAAAGAACAATAAATGTGTAAATTTTTAAATTATTTATAGTTTAAATTGTTTATTTACTCCTTTGTTGTAAAAATTCCTATCGTTCCCTAATTTATACACTGTAGAAAGTGGAATATAGCGACTGATGGCCGACTGACTAGCGCTCTGGCGATCGGTGTTACAGGGTTTGAATTCGAGCTCCGGTGGTGCCATAAATGTTTGTAGGACTTCGGAATCCACTTTAAACCATAGGTCCTGGTCTAATACCATTGGGCGTAGGGTTTGCACGCTTACTCAATAAAAAGAAAACACCAGTACCACTACCAGTAGGCAGATGACCTTGTTCTATCAAGGGGATGTTGCGCCATTGAAGAAGACGAATAAATTGGTTGTAATTACGTCATTCTGTTTATCACAAATGCAACGTTAAAAAAACTTGAATAATTTTTTGAAGCTATAAGAGAGATATTTTATACACTCGTCAATGGCATTTCATTTAAATAAAATTTTGGTAAAAACAAGAACACATGATTTCTTTAATTGCATAGTCAAAAAAGATAGGTATTCGAAATAAATATGTGAAAACAAACGATGTATTGAACTGTTTTCAGCATGCTTATAATGATAAGTCATTCGCAATCTTTTCTTAAATCGGGTATTTACATCGTCTGTAAAAGAAACATCATTATTTTAAATTGTAAATTCAACAGATAAAGATTTATAAAAACACCCATTTTTTAAACGACTGCTACTACTTTCTCGCTTATAATTTAACTGTTTTAAATGCTGTTTTTTATATATTTTTTCCTTTCAGTAGTCAGTTCGATAACTTACAAATAAAATAAGCATCTCATTATAACCCTTCGCCATTCGATATAAGAAATTTTTTTGTCTTTCTCTTAAACATTAAAATAACCTTTTTTTTCTTTTAGTGTTCCCTGGGTCGTCATTTAGCTGTTACGCTTTGTATTACTTCGTATCATTTTTTTTCTTTTCATTACAATTGCAATCATTTAGAAAGTTAAACGAAGAGCCATTTCTTTTTTTATTATTAAGTGTCTTCTCTTTCGCTTTTTCTTTTTAACAGACTTAATGAGATTTGTCATAAATAGGTGAGCGGAAGCATTAGCCAAAATGGCTCCGAAAATGGTTCATAAGCTGCATGTGTGAAGGAGGCAATTTACTACCGAATCTCATTGATTACGGAAGGGACTAAGTCGCAATTACATTTGAATCAGTTCTGGGTTTAAAAATAGCAGGAAAGTTCATGTTAAAGCGTACTTTATAAAACAAACGTGCCAGTTTTTACGTTAATTTCTTTAACTGCTTATAAATTAAATAATTTTAAATTAATAATTTAAATAATTTTGTTAAATAAAATGTTCAATGGTACTGAACAACAATAGAAATATCTATTGAAGTTTCTTGAACGAACAACAAATGTCGAGATTTTTAAGTTATTTGTATTAGGCCTAATGGAGTGACTACCGCTCTGGCGCTCGATACCACAAGTTTAGGGTTCGAGTCCCAGTTGGCCATGGATGTTTGTAGTGATTCGGAATCCGCTGTCAACCGTATGTCCCAGTTTAATATGACTGTAGGGCGTAGGACTGGCAAACCTACCCAGTAAAAAGAAAACATTTCTTGCCTCGAAATCTACCAGTAGGCAGAAGGCCCTGTCACATCATGGGGCTGTTGCGCCATTGAAGACGAAGAAGAAATTGATTATAATTACGTCATTTTGTATATCCCAAATACAACGTTAAAAAATACTGAATAATTTTTGAAGCTAACAGAGATATTTTATGTACTCAGTAATGAAATTTCATTTAAAGAAAATTTTGATAAAAACAACATTACATAATTTATCTAATTACATAGTCAAAAAATGTAGGCATTCGTAATATATATGAAAAAAAACTATGTATTCAACTGTTATAGGAATGCTTATAATGATAAGTCATTCGCAATATTTTCTTAAATCGGGTGTTTACATCATCTGAAAACAAAACGTCATTATTTTAAATAGTAAATTCAACAGTTAAAGATTTATAAAAACACCCACTTTTTTAAACGATTGCTATTTCTTACTCGTTTATAATTTAACTTTTAAATGCTGTTCTTTTACATTTTTTTTTTTTTTTTTTTTTTTTTTTGTCTTTCAGTAATCAGTTCGATACAAATAAAATAAGCATCTCATTATACCCCTTCGCCATTCGATATAAGAAACTTTTTTGTCTTTCTCTTAAACATAAAAATAACCTTTTCTTTTCTTTTAGTGTTTCCTGGGTCGTCATTTAGCTGTTACGCTTTGTATTACTTCTTATAATTTTTTTTTTCTGTTCATTACAATTGCAATCATTTAGAAAGTTAAACGAAGAGCCATTTCTTTTTTATTATTAGGTGTCTTCTCTTTTGCTCCTTTCTATTTAACAGACTTAATGAGATTTGTCATAAATAGGTGAGCGGAAGCATTAGCCAAAATGGCTCCGAAAATGGTTCATAAGCTGCATGTGTGAAGGAGGCAATTTACTACCGAATCTCATTGATTACAGAAGGGACTAAGTCGCAATTACAGTGGGGGTGAATCAGTTCTGGGTTTAAAAATAGCAGTAAAATTCATGATAAATCATGGTTTAAAAACAAACGTGTCAGTTTTTATGCCAATTTCTTTAACTAATTGTGTAAAAAGGATTTTAAATAATTTCGTTAAATCAAATATTCATTGGTACTGAACATCAACAGAAATGTTTATTGAAGTTTTTTGTAAATATATAAATAATTGTTAAAATGGACGAACAACAAATATGTAGAATTTTAAGTTATTTTTATCTTAAATTGCTTATTTAACCCCTTTGTTGTTAAAATGCCTATAGTTTCATAATAATACACAAGTTTTAGTCTGTACAAAGTAGAAGATAGGGCAGGATGACTGAGTGTCTAAAGCTCGGTACCACAGCTTTTGTGTTCGACACATGGCGATACCATGGTTGCTTGTAGGGGTTCGGAATTCACTTTAAACCTTAGGTCCCTGGTACAATATGACGTTTGTGCGTATGGCTAACAACCCTGCCCGTAATAAGAAAGCATCTCCTGTTTTGGAAACTGCCAGTAGCCAGACGGCATGGACTGTAGTGCCAAGGAATTTGTTATTAAGTAGAAGATATACTATCTTCAAGAAAACTAAAATCTAAATTAAGAAACTTTGTCAACTTGAAACTTTTAGTGGCAAGTTTGGTCATGTATTCCTTTCTTTTATAATGAGAGCCAACTCATTATAAAAGAAATGCCAACTTCTCAACTAATCTCATGCCAACATTTCCATTCTCGAGGGAATGGAAATGTTGGCCTGAGCGGATCTATTCAGAAATCCAAATTTTTCTAGAAAGATTCTCAATGGTTTTTTTGAAAATATATAAACTTAACTTATCTTTATTAAGAAAAGGGCAGCCTGATGGCCAATGGGTAGCGCTCTGGCATTTGGTAACACAGGCTTCAGATTCGAATCCTGGCAGTGGCATGAATGTTTGTTGGTGGTTCGGAATCCACGTTAAGCTATAGGTCTCGGTTTAATTAGCCCAAAGGGTGCAAAAAATGACTGTAGATCCACAAACCAAACCAAACCTAACATTAAAGAAAGCGTTTGTGTTTGTGCTGCAGAACAGTGAATTTGGTGATTTGGCAATTTTCTTAAAGATTGATCTGTTATTTTTTGTTGGTAATTTTCCTGGCGTTTAGAATTTAAAGTTAGGTTGTAATGATATCCTCTTTTTGAAAATCAATACATCTTCATAGTGCATATATAAAGAAATCCTTACCAAACATAAAGGAATCAGTATGGCACATAAAAAAATAATTTAATCATTAAACCTATCAATGCTTTTCGTTTGGTCAAATATTTATTAAATAAACTTAAATTGCATATTATAAAATGCTCCTAAAGCCCTTCTTTCACACTATGTTATTAAAAAAATCCTTAACAATTTTCCAGTGCTGGTCCCTTTTTTACAACAAACATTTTAATAACATGACAAAACTGAATATTGCATGGTTAAATGTAACTATTAAATTCAAAACTTTAATGCAAAGCATTTTAAATAGCTAAACCGTTAAGAGAACTTTATAAGATAAGTAATTTTGGTTACTATTTTGGAAGGTAAACAATAAACTTAATTTAACATTTCCACTTAAACAAACTAATTAAATAGTTATCTCAAAAGTTAAGTGTAGCGAATGCCGGCTCATAACCAAGAAATAAATTGCTCAATTATCAAAGGCAAGCATAGCATCATCCCACTTTTGGAGGAATGTTTACATTTTTGCAGAAGAGACTTTTCGATACCTCCACATTAACTCGATCATGCTTGTGGATTTCTAGTCAACAAACCTTGAAAGGAAACCACACTGATCTTTCGTGTTAAAACGCTTCGATCCGCAAGAGAGAGGCGAAGACCTTTTCGGTTTGATTTACTGCTAAACGGGGATATTTATTTTGCTAAAAGCCACTACTTTCAAACTCTCATTTGGAACTCGGAATGGATTCGTCTGACAAAGTATTTACTTTTCTCTTCAAAACAGTTCGAATCATGCAACTTTATCATGAACGTATCGGGAAAGTTGGACTCTGAGTGGAAATATGTGTTTACTCTGCAAACATGCCTCCCGAACGCCACTCACTCTACCGAAGCAAGACATGGAAGCAGAAAATGCGCTCCAAGGTATCAAATATGTAATCTACTGCTCTTTCCCAAATATAATTGTAATAAATGGACAACGAAACTTACGTGGAATATTTATTTGTTAGCAGACTGTTGCTTGATTTTTTTAATATACTTTGCCAGTTTTGTATTGCCAGTGTTGTAAATGTTTATTTGCATAACATTCAGTTTCATTACAGCATATGAATCAAGTATCGATATATGCAATCGATTTATATAAACTAATAAAAGTCATTTCATCGATTCAATTTATAAAATAAACATATAGTTTCAGCTAATATCATTGCTTATTATAAGCAATAATGTACTATAAATTGCTTATCCTCAGGTAAAAAGTAACTTACTTTAATTCAAGAAAAAAGTTGTGAATTTATACTTAAGTATATACTTGTAATTGTTAAAGTGGCAATATCGTAAAGCATTATTTCAATAAATAGGACGAGCGGAAAACTGACAACCATTTGAATTGTAACAGCTGCTACAACCCTACGTAGCATAGATGGAATAGTTCCTAGATGTTATTTTTTAGTATTTTAATTAATGAGACATTTTTGCCAAATTTCATTTGTTGTAATAAATTTCATTTTGCCATGGCAGTGCCTGCCCTTCTTGGGAACATAAGTATTCAATAAGTAACAAAGCAAAAATGTATTTAGGACGATTCTAGTGAAGATACAGGACATTGCATGAAATATATAGGACAGTTATAATTGATGATTGCAGCCTGTAATTAAAATCTGTCAACGATTTACTCGAAAATTGATGCACAGCCTGTGCAATACTTTAATTTATATGATACTACTTTAATTTAAGATGCGAAAACAGGAATCTACAAATAATTTTTCGAAAATGTCCGTTATGGGACGCATTTCATAAATTGGTAAAAGTAACTCATAAAATGACCAACACGCAACACAAATATTATTTTCAAAATTTATTAGCACTTATTCTATTAAAACAAGTTAAATGAAGGTTGTGAGAAGATAACTTTAAATCGGCATTGTAGCCGTACAAGAGGAAAAAAATATTTAAAAAATGAAAATAGTCAAGCAATTGTGTTACCGAGTTGCTGACAGATATAATAGACACAGTATAATGTTGCTGTTATTGTTCACTTCTTATTAATCTATTTGAATAGATGAAAAGTGTGTTCAGCAGTGGATCATAATTGCTGCCACTCACATGCAGCGTGATAAATCTTCCAATTTGGGCAACGCAGCAATAATTCCATAATAAAACCAAATTCTTTAAATGATCTTTATATACCAAAACTTGATTTATATCACACTACTATTTTTCTGCGCTTATACAAATTTTATGATGTTTGTATGGCTGAATCGACGAACTTGAGGGCTTTTTTTCTGTCATTTAATAGCCAATACACAAAAGATTTCCTTTGTAATGTTTAAAATGCTTATGTTTAAGTGCTGAAAAGAATGTTTGTATTGCATGTTGTCTTTATTGCCATATTGCACTAAAAGGATTCTCTAGGAGTATTTTGAAGTATTTTTATCATGGATTCCTTTATGCATCTTATGCAGAGTAATATACTAATTTTATAATATATTGATATCTATAAATTCATTTATGAGCCAGTTAAGAAAGTTTCTGCTGATGCTCCCAATGGGTTGAGTTTAATTATAACCCCACCTTGTATGTTGTTCATTGATTGTTTCCAAAAGAATCCACATTATATACATAATTACATTAAAAATGTGAGATCTGACATTGAACGGCCAGGTTGGAGGATATGAACACCAAATGCTAGTTAATGAGTTAAAATAAGGCATTTAAAACAAACCTCAAGATGATAGGACGTTTATCCTTGTATGCAAAAATTGTATGCTGAAATACTGAGAATGAAAATTAATTTTAAAAAGTGATATCTTGCCATTCTTACGTCCATGTGCATTGGACACGACACTACATGATTGTATACTCCTATACTGTAAAATATTAACTAACGTAAGATCAACATGAAAATAAGTTTGAAGAAGTTTTAACTTACATCTACCAGGATGAATGCATATTATTTTTGTGTATATCGAGGGATGAATCAGTACATACATATTTAATGGTCATATTTTGGTACTAATACTTTTGGGGCACTTGCTGGCATTGGTCAAAAAAAATATTTTAATCAATCAAATCGCACAGAAATTAATTAATATGAATAATCCTTCTCGCTATTGGTTATTTTTCAATTATTTTTGCTTATGGCATTCAAGATTTCAAATCTTAATCAGTATAACTCTTTAACCTGAGTTTTATCTATCGAAATATTGAAATAAAATTAATCCATCAATTTGCAAAGATCATTTTACAATGGAATTAATTACAAAAGTTTCTTTAGCTATTCTAAAGAGTAAAATAAATTAAAGTATTTTTAATTGTGAATTTCATTAAAAATGATAAATTTCATTTGAAGAGATATTTATAAATGATACAAATAATTTTTAAAATTTTACCCGAAAAATATGAATGAAATAAATATTTTCTTTTGCATCAATAAAGAAAGTAAATGTTGAAAAAAACATTTAAATTCCGTACATCATACATTTATTTTCGTTCCTAATTGCCTTGCTTCCTATATAAGGAAATAAAAGTTTTAACGATCTATTTTTAATCAAATAAAAAATTAAATTTTAATTTGACTATGGAATTTTTTTTTCTTCAACGTAATGTCATTAATAAAATCACTGAAAAGCTCCGATGTATTTACAAGAATATATATATATATATATATATATATATATATATAGGCCATGCAGTCACCACCTTATATCGAATAGATTACCATTTATCACAAAATTGTTTTACAAAATACATAATTTTGTCATTAAAAACTAATTATCTCTTCTCATGGTATTTCTAAGAAAAAATACAAATCTAAAGACGTCCTTTTTAAACACTATGTATACTTATAAATTTTTTATTAATAAATAAATTAAACAGCATTATATATTAATATATTATCGTATTATATTATTATATCATCTTTTTTTAAAATATTTGTACGAAAAAGATAATCAAAAAACAGTCTATTTCTTTAAAGATCAGCTATATTTAAAGTTTTATTTTTTCATTTCTAAACCACAATTTTATTTTTATTTATTGATTGATTTATTTTCGATTTAATAAAAAACAATTTGAATTAAGAAAGTATAAGATTCAGAATGCGCAATTATTTCACCACGCATAAACTAAATATTAAGTAAATTTAAGTGGGTATTTTTACAATTTTAATACTTATATGTTCGTAAGTTTCCTTACAAATAAAAGGCATTATAAACAGTCTGTGTTTACATTTCTTTTGTAAATAAAGATTGAAATCTCAGTCTAACATTGGATTCAAATCATGATATATTATTTTATACTTATATTTTTAATCCCATAAATTTGGACAACTTTGGTATAGAGAAATTATTTTTAAAATAATGATTCGATGTAAATAAGTTATATTCAAACAGGAAATTCTTAATAATCTTTTTGTTAAATCATTTGTGTAGCTTAAATCAACTAGAAGAATAAATTACAACTACTATAAATCTTAAATTTAATATAAAAAGACATTTTTTTTGTAAATAAAGTGCAATAATGTTTATTAAAAAAAAAATTTCTCCTTTCCAAATCAAATGCTAAGTTTCTGTTTTGAAGTAGATAATCATCTAATTTTTAATAAACTCTGGTTTAATTTAAGTTAATTTTTTATTCAGTAAAACTCTAGGCTAAAATTAAATTTAGATTCCTATTTCGTATTTTTAAATAAAATTCTTTTTCTTCCATTTTTTAATATTTTAGATGGAAAAAGTTTTTTTATTCAGTCTACAGCTTTAAAAAAAAACTTTTCATCCTAAAATAAGTCAAACGAAAATCTTATGTGTTTATTTTTTAAATAGGGGTAGCTATAATTATATTTCAGTTAATTATTTCCTACTTCTGGTATTTTTATAATTAATATTTTCTTTTTTTATTTATCATTTTGAATTATAAATTCCACTTGTACATGAATGCACCAAATGCAATAAACATAATAAATCAGAAGATTAGTAACAGCATTTTACAAAATCTGTTACTAACCACAAGCATGAATGAAGAAATTATCATAAACAGAATATTACAGTAATGTGCAGCAGTTATTATGAAGTCTTGGCTAACGAACATCAAAATGGGGGCAGTGCAGTGTACAGTATTTTACACGTAGAAATTTATTGGCATTTTGAGAAAGATGTTACTAACCACAAGCATGAATCGAAAAATTCTCATATACAGAATATTACAGTAATGGCCAGCAGTTATTCCGATGTTCTTTGTTAACGAATATCAAACTGAGGACAGTGCAGTGTACAGTATTTTACACGTAGAAAGTTGTTGGCATTTTGCAAAAGATGTTACTAACCACAAGCATGAATCGAGAAATTATCATAAACAGAATATTACAGCAATGTGCAAAGTTATTTTGAAATTCTTGGCTAATGAATAACAAAATGTGAATAGGGAAATATGCAGTATTTTTCACGTGGAAAGTTATTGGCGTTTTGCAAAAGATGTTACTAACCACAAACATGAATCGAGAAATTCTCATAAACAGAATATTACAGTAATGCGCAGTAGTTATTCCTATGTTCTTGGTTAATGAATATCAAAATGGGACAATGCAGAATACTGAATATTTCTGTAATTCAAAGTGTTTAATTGATAAGTAATCAATCAAATCTTAATACGATAAAGGATTTTAGAAAAGATGAGTTTTTAGTGAGACGGAAAAAATTATTTGAAATATATTATATATAATTGGTAATTATTTTTTACATCACAGACCAAGTTACATTAAATATTATTGTATAATTTGTAATCCTATTCAATTCTTACAAAGTGTATCTTCTTACAATCTGGAACAAAAATCAAATTTACTTTAAAATTAATTTGATCAAAAATATAACATAAATTTGTTACATATTTGATTAAATATCAGAAGACAATCAATTGTCAATTAACAATCAGAATATATATAAGAATCAAAATATCAATCAATTAATAATTAGAATATATATAAGAATTATAAATATTTCTTATATATATTCTGATTTAAGAATGCTGTTCTTATGATTGAATTGTGAAATTTAAAAATATTTTTTTCTTTCTTCACTGACCTGGAGACCTTTTGTATTATTTATGTATTCTTTTGTAATACAAATCAATTTAGAATGAGGACGATAGTCAGCATAAACAGATTCCTACAACTTTATAAAAACTCATAATTGCTTTTAAAAATTATCTCTAACACAAATATTCTGTAAAAGCGATAAATGTTCATGGCTTAAGAAATCCTAATTAAGGATAAAGTTCTAAAGTTAAGAAATTTCTAAAATAATAAAATAATTCTAAGAAAGTTCTAAAATATAGGTTCATAGTTTTCTTTCTTCACTGACCTGGATACCTTTTGTATATATTAATGTACTCTTTTGCGATACAAATCAATTTAAAATAATATAGAAAGTCAGCATGATCAGATTTCATATAACTTTATAAGAACTCAAAATTGCTTTAAAAATTATCTTCAACACAAATGCTTGGTAAAAAAAAATAATAAAAATCCTAAGGAAAGGTAAAGTTCTAAAATATAGTTTCATAATATTTGTTTTTATATTTTAATATTTTAAAGTATTCTGTATTGCTTCATTAAACCCTGAGTTATCCTTTTTATCAGAAAATACTTAAGTGGTAACATTATCTTTCAAGTTTAAATTACTACTTTTAGTACCTAAACGTTTTTCAATACATTCTGAAAGTATAACTGATCTTCGAATAGAACTTTTCAGTTAATACCCCGCCCCTTTAGGGATAAAAGTGTAATGAAACTAGAAAAACGTTTACATTTCTATCAGACTCCCGTGAAGATTTTTCTTAATATGTTTCACTCACATTAAACCAAAAGAAGGGAGAACTCCATTAAAATTGTAATTTATAGCAAAATCTCAGTTCCTTTTCAGATCTATATTTTCTTCCAATCTCCCTTCTTTTCATTTCACTTCTTCAAAGATTTTTCTGTTTATCAATCGTCTTCCTCAGAGCAACGAATAAAAGTTAGATTAGTATTTTAAAAAGAACATTCAACATTGCACGCAGAAACTGTGGCAATGATACTCAGCCATTTTTTTTTTTTTTACATTTTTTCTTCTTTACTTTAATATGTAAGTCATTTTCAAGATGTCAGATGGATGGTAAAAATTGAATGGATACATGAAAATGGCGCAGCCAGAGCTTAATTTTTATTCGAATGTTATTCCGTCTTCAATATTTTCACGGATTGAGAAAGTAGAATAATAAAAGTTATAACTCGCTGTGAATAGTTTTTGAATTAGAATTTGATATAAGTATATATTCTTTTTCAAGATTAATTTCAAGAAATCAGAATTTGAAATATTCTTTCAAAATATGAAATTCGTTTTTGCTTCTTGTTTCATTATGAACAGGCAATTTCAAATGACTTAAATAATTTTACATTTTTAGAATACAATATATGTGAATAAAATTATGATTTATTTAAATGGTGCTATCTATGATGATAATACTAATTAATTATTAATAAATTTAGGTCATGTATCGATTAATAGATATATCTCTGATATTACGAAACAATAAGATTATTAATCCAGTTCCTGGTTTTATTTCTTTATTATTGATCAAATTATAATTCCATTATCAAATAGTCTGTTAATTCTAAAAATCTGTTAAGATTAAATGTTTTCTCTCTCATAAACTCTTCAATTTTACTTGCTATTATTATCAATGAATTAAAAATAAATATTAAAAGATTGACAAAATCGCAGAATAGGGGCAGCTGGGATTTGGCGTCAAAAATTATTTTCACCATTGTGTGCCAAGAAAAGGGTTGTGATTGTGAGGGAAAGGAAATGCAAATAGTAAAAGAAATCTGGGTTACCACATTTGGCAACTTATCGCATCAAATCCCATTGACTTCTATTTTGCGATTTGGCCAAAAAATTTATTTAGCAATAATACTATTTTTATAAAAAGGAATTGCATTGCATAAATTATAGATAAAGTAAACAAAAATGTTGAATAGACAAAAGAGAAGTGATTTATTCCATTCTCAGAAATTTTGTGAAATCGAAGAAAAAAGATTTTTTAATTTTCATTGATTATAACATGAGAATTATATTTTTATTACTCACAAGTAGTAAGAATTATATTGCAAAATTAAAATCAAATACTCATTTCATATTAAAATTAATAACTATTGTTAGCAAGAATGAATTTCTGAAAATAACACCTTATTAGTTGATTTAATATTTATATTTCTCAATTTAATTTAAAATTGATCGAGTTTGAGAACATAAACATGGATAGTTATATTTGTAATAATGCAAACTTCAATTTGAAAATTTAAAGAAAATAAAATATGCGTCTGAGTATAGATAAATATTTATTCATGTATAAGCAATTTGGAATCGAAATTGCAAAATCAAGATGGGTTGTTGATATCCAAAACGAAACTCTGAATAAATAGAACATGTTAAAATATGAAAAGGATTAAACTCGAAAAGGATATGCAAATGAAATGAGAAAAATTGCAGTAATAATGCAAATAAAGAGCCCAAAAAAAGTTTTGAAGAGCGTGTTTCCGAGAAGATCTTGAGAAACCTTTCAAATTCTGCAAAAAATCGTATTTCATACAGATACACGACAATATATGGCGTGCAAAAGGATTTTAAAGAAAAATTTATCAAGAAACAACGAAAGATAGTTTCATTCCCTCTAAAATTGCTTCTTGCATTAATTTTTTAACTATTCAAAAAAATTTTACTTCTTGTAGTACTTCTTCTTGTACTTCTTGTGTGCGTTTGTGAATTATTATTTTATTCTCAATCTTTATTTGCATGGATTGATGAGTAGAAGAATCACGGAACTATGAAAAGGTGGTTAATTATTTCGTGATATTGCTTCAACAGATAACGTACATAATAGTAAGTCCTTAACTAGTAGAAGTGGACAAAAGAAGGTGCACTAAGACACATATTTTTTATGACAGGATGTGATACTCATATGATTATGACAGAGCTTGAAAGCCAGCTCTTGATTAGTTCAACTTTGTTTGACCATGCAATTTCATTTTTCAACAAGTAATGAGGGTCGGTAGCACAATAACATATGTTCTTACTCTCTTCAATATTCACTTTTTGAGAAAGAACTCAAAACTCACTTGCCTCGCAACGATAATCCTTGATTATATCATAGATATTAAAGCTACTATGGTATACAGAATGAAGACATTGAGGACAGTTTACGAATATCCAGGCTCCTTCTGACGCAGCCAGTCTGTCGAAACCCTATTGATTGGTTTCGTGGCGAAGGTTTTCTCAAATACTTTATTTTGGCTTGCCATACAGGCCAAATCATACTAGCATAACATTTTTAGCTGTAGCATTTTTTTTCTCAAGGGAAGAGTTTTGGCATTTCGTTCCCAGAGGAGAGGAATATATGTTATTTGACAAACAAATAATAACAACCAATCATTCAAATTTGACAGCGGACAAGCTGTATTATGGATAGTTACATTACATGCAATTAATGTTTTGTATTAATGAAAACAACCTGTCACTCAAATCGGGTAGCAGATAATCGGTATCATGTATCAGGAAATTAGCGAATATCTGTGCAACCTTCACAGGTCGAAACAACTACATATTGAATATGAACTATACCATGAGTTGTTCCATTGTGATTGGTGATCAAGAGCTGAGAAATATCTATTCCAATGAGAATTGAGAGAATCTGACCCTCCCCCCCCCTACCCCACTCCTCTTGGCGGATTGTCATAAAAGGAAGTTTTTAGTGAAGAAAAGAGAGAGAGTTCTGTAACGAATCGACCAGAAGTGTTGTTTTTCTTTTTTTCTCTGAGGTGACTGAATAGAACGGAGTCTCTGCCTATTAAGGTCTGCCGTATACCAGACAATTAGATTCGACGACCTGAGAATTCTGAAAATCTCCGAATTTGGAGTGAACTGCACTTGTGATTTAATCGTGCACTTGTGATAAAATTTATATTATTTTGTATAATAGTCCAGAGCATTATTTGTATATATATATATATATAAATATAGTACTTGTAATTAAAAATTAGCCGGACAGTGATCCTCTTTTTGAAGTCGTTATAGGTCTATTATAGGCCGAGACGTCATCTTACGGAGTATTTCATAAATTGAGTTCTATAATATCGAATATCATTCATAAACTCGTTGAATACACTTTTCAGGTATTTTAAATAGTCCGTTTTATATCAGTGGCATTTCAACATTGGTGTCCTGATGTATGTTCAAACGATATTGGAGCAGTTTTCCAACAAGATAATGGCCGTTTTCGTATGTACAAGTGATGTCTTTATTGTGTCCCATGTTAAATTTCTCCTCTGACATGAGAGTCCTGTATATTTGCCATTAATTGAAATCACGTGGAATCTATTCGCGTGACGATATTATCTGTCCTTTGCCTTCAGTCTATTCCCAATACAATGTTACAAGTTATCTATAAATGGATATTGAATTAACATAAAATGACAGTTCTCAATCTTTATTTTATTCTGTGACGTTATGAATAAAAAGTCGCTATGGATACTCGTAGAGGTGTGTCAAAATGCTAATTTCAAGATATTCCAAGTCAGATAGATGTCTGCAATACTATTCATTTATGTCTTATGTTATATAATGCCTGTCATAAAAATTTCTTTTTTGCAAAGGGGATTTTATTTTGGTTGCAATTTCATATTACGTGTTATACGTATTTTATTTTAACTGAAATTATTTTTATGCATTAAAGTTTTACTTTAAAAATAAAAAATGTTGTTATATCTTTCTTTGGTAAAAAAATTATAAAATATAAAAACTTCATCTTATTTCATGTTAATTTAAAATTTATTTATACTGTTCACTTACTATTACTTCTACGCAACTGAACTTTGCAACATAATTTTAAAGTTTTGATTTGAACATAAAAATATACATTTGTGATATTTTTTGATAAGAAATCTCATTTGCAAAAGGAAATGGGAAATAGAATCCTTTTTTTTTTTCAGGAAAGGAAACACATAATATTATATGTTACCAGAGTGCTAGTCAAAAAACTTTTTTTGTCTGTAGTGGGATCAATATATTCAAAAATAAATTACGTAATAATGAAATCTTTCTTCGCCAAAAATATTTATACTTTTTCACAGCATAAAGAAGCCAATCTAATTTTAAAAATGAACAGTATAAAGCATGTATTATTTCAGATTTAAATTCAGGAAATAAAATATTTATAAATACGTTACGATATAAAAGTCAATTACTTTAAAATGTATCATGCTGTAGGCAGTGTAAAAGATTAATGTGTATTAAATGTCGTTCATGCTTAAAATATGCATCTATATACTTACATTTTCAAATCTAAAGGAGGGATAAAAATTCATACATAAAATATGTAAGCATTTTCGCTCAATGTAATTGTTATAATTCTTCAAAGATTTTCCAAATGTTATGCAATTATTTAATTAAAATAACATTAGATTCTTTTTTTACATGGAAAGAAACAGATATACGGTTAAATATATTATAAAATCAGCATTTTATACCTTCGCGTTGAATTAGAACTTATTTAATTTGGCAAGTATCTTTATACACTTAATAAGAAGGAATCACTTTTTTAAATTCCTTCTCATAAATACAATTTTATATTTTAACTAGTCTTTTTAATTTTATTTTTTAATCCATATTTTTAAATATACTTTTAAAAAACTTAATTTTTTACATTTAGAGCTATTAAGGATAATAGGTTTTTTGATTCCAATGTTGGAAAACTATAATTCATTATTATTAATTGTGTTATAAAAATTATGAATAAAAGAAATATCAAATAATTGTTCTCCACAACAAACAAATTGATCCTCAGGTGCAATTGTTTTGTTATTGATGTTTTTTTGTGGAATTGTGGAATTAATATTCTAATTGAATAACGAATTTATCATTTAAACCAATATTAGTTTGAAGTTTTTCTACAGATCGAGATATTTATCTTTTCAATTTAGGGGATAAGATTTATATTTATTTTAGAACGACATTTGTGAAACAGTAAGTAACAATAAACCGTGATATATAAAATATTTAACTTTTTTATGTGTATAAAATTATTAGATTAAAATCTAAAATCCTTCATTCAGTAATATTTCAAAAAAATGGGAATACCTGTCTTTTTTATAGTTAGAAGTTAATCCAGTATCTTTTAATTCAATGTATACAAATTTCAGATTGTACGATATGATCTTTTTAATTATATAATTTCTTCCAACAACTCTTTTCAAACTCCATTCTCATTTTCTCAACAAATCCTACAATAATAATAATCAATTGACAGTCTGTAGTAAAGCAGAGAAAGAAACGGGTAGTATTTGAGTTTTTATGAGTATAAAATTATTAGATTAAACTCTAAAATCTTTCATTCAGTAAATATTTCTAAAAAATGGGGAATACCTGTCTTTTGTATAATTAGAGGTTAATCTAATATCCTTTCATTAAACACATCCAAATTTTAGATTGTACGATATAATCTTTTTAATTATTTCAACAAATCTTTTCCAACTCCATTCCCATTTCCTCAACAAATCTTACAATAATAATCCTAGTGACTGTCTGTAGTGACGTAGAGGAATAGTAATCCTCAAATGATAGTCGGTAGTGCTATAGAGAAAGACACGGGTGCCATTGTTTTTGTTGCAAAGACATCCGTCGAAATGAGAAGGCACATCCCAAAGTACAGACACGTTATTATTAATAAATGTTCACTTAGCAGCTTTGTAAACATCCTCTGTATGCTTATTATACTTTGATTTCTGTTAAAACAGGTTTAGGGAAAGCTGTATGTATTATATTAAAAGGCATGCGAGAAACCAAACCAGTTACTGTATTACAAAATTTGAACAATTGGGTTGAGGGTTCAACAGTTCCTTTAATTTACTGCAATTAAATCCACCTCCATGAATTGACATAATAAAATGGTTGTCAATTTGCCAAAGAAAGCTCTCCATCAATTTTTTTCAGTTGCCTTATCCTTTTCGGCAAAAGAGCCATCAAAGCAAAATGCGAAATTAACAAAAAAAATGATGAATGTTACAAGATTATCACGATTGCGATAATAGTGTATAACAGTTATATACCATTAGACATGAAAATCATCAGAGATAGACACTGGATACATAGTAACTATAGCAATTATCCAGAAAAAGAGCTTTCCACCTATCGCATCCTCATTTTACTCGTATTTTAATAGAGTAGTAAAGCATTTTAAGAAATAAATAAAGTTATAGTTAATTATAAAGTTGGTGTTAAAGTTGTAATTAAGTTACAGTTAAAGTTATTTATAAAATTATATTGCATTACATGAATCTCAAAATATTGAAATAATTGCTAGATAGCTATTCCATAAGACTCTAACTAGGATGACATGAAATCCTCAACAAAATTATAACTTATTTTTATTCTAAAAATTATTAAAACTATATAAAGCAATTATTTCAAATGAACAGAGGAATATCCCTGTTTTGAGAAATATAAAAGATATGTCCTTCAATGAATAGCATAATTGTACAACTCCCATATCATGCTAAACGAACTTTTTAATCATGCAATCACTTTCAACAACTACCTACCTACTCCATTCCCATTTCGCCCCCCAACAAATCCCACTGCCCTAATCCTCCAGCGAATAGCCTGCAGTTGACAGAGAGAGAGAGATGCAACATTGCGTCAGTTCACAAACCAGCCCGTCAAAACGGTGACAGCACATCTCAAAGCGCAGACACAGAACACACTCACGGCGATACCCTTTATTAGCGAATTAATAAATGTCCACTTGGCAGCATTCAAAGCATCTTCTGGTTCCTCGTTATACTTGATTTCTATGTTAAAATAAATTAGTTTTGAGACAGCTGGATGTATTACAGTGAAAACTATACGAGAAACCAAACAAGTTAGTGCATCACATAATTGAATCATACAGGTTACAATCACAAACACAATTACAATTTACAGCAATTATGTCTATCTGCGTGAGTTGACATAAAAGAAACAAAAAACTATGCCAATTGACCAAAGAAATCTCTCTATAAATTTTTTCCAATTATCTTATCCTTTTAGACAAAAGGATCATAAAGAGCAAATGTGAAATCAACAAAAAATAGGATAACAGTTAGAAGATAATCACAATGTACGATAATGGTAATGCAAGCACCATTCAATAATAATAAGGCAGCACATTTTAATCTGTAACAGTTACACACTATTATCGAAACATGAAAATCTTCAGAGATAGAAACTAGAAATGTCATAACTGTAATAATTGTCAAACAAAGCTTTCCACCCATCGCATCTGGCATTTTAAAAGAATAGTAAAGCATTTTAAAAAACAAACTCCTATTGTATCATATAAATCTCAAAATATTGGAAGAATTGCTGGAATTGTTATATTAGACAACTATTCCACGTGATTCTAACTCAGATTAAATATCATCATCATCATAAATATAGCATTATTCAAAAAAGCATTAAAACTATATAAAGCAAATACTTCAAATGAAAACAGGTATATCCGTGCTTTGAGAGTTATCCTACAATGAGTAGCATAATTATACAAATCCTATATTATGCTAAACGAACTTTTTAATCATGTAATCACTTTCAACAACTACCAGCCTACTCCATTCCCATTTCCCCCCTACAAATCCCACTGCGCGAACCCCCCAGCGAATAGTCTGCAGTTGACAGAGAGAGAGAGATGCAACATTGCGTCAGTTCACAAGCCAACCCGTCAAAACGGTGACAGCACATCTCAAAGCGCAGACACAGAACACACTCACGGCGATACCCGTTATTAGCGAATTAATAAATGTCCACTTGACGGCAACCGTACCGAACCATCCCCTGGTTTCCTAGATTAAACGAATTGCGTTTCGCGGAAATCTGGATGTTTGATGTCAAAAGGCATCCGCGAACCAACCAGCTGCAGTGTCACAAAACGGTAGTTTTACGGCTTCCACTAATTTGGTGCAGTTGAGTTTTGTGGATTTATGAAAAGGGATCTACCATTGGCTTTGAGCCTCGAAGATTCATGTAAATGCGGAGATCTGTTCGCCATTCAGTAATCGCTTCAAAGGGCAGTTTAGAGAGAGAACTATTCAGTTTAGGTGGCAAAGCAGGTATCACTCGCCTTTGGAAATACAACATGAGTGATGTTTGATAGGTAGGTATGCTGCTGCTGTAGCAAAAGCTGTTTGGATGCCAATTAGTATGCTATTTCAAAGCGAAACTGGAAATTGTTGAAATGCACAAATGTAAAATTGAAGTAGCAGTTGTTTGTTTGCGGAATTCAATCCGCAAATTTACACAGGAATTTATAATCAGATTTTGGCAATCACATCTTAAGGAAATTAAATCGTGGGTGATTGACAAATTTCTCCTCAATTTTTTTAAATAATGATATGTTAGAGATCTTTGATTTTAAAGTTAAAGTGTTTAAAACAGTAAAAGCTTCTGTATTGGCAAAATTAAACCATTAATAAAGAGGAATTACTAATAATGTATAATTAACTAATAATGTTATTAGTTATGCATTATAATTGCTAATAATGTTATAATATATATATATATATATATTAATTATTAATTCGTAACTTTTAATCACCCTTTTTATTTGAGCACTATTTTCTGTCCAGCGTTATGGTGGATGGGCATACAGACATCAGAGAACTCTGTGAAGCTGTGAAGTATAGGAATGCGATTTTCAAACCTATTCATCTTTACAGGGATGCAGTTAATAAGATGCAGTTTACAGGGATGCAGTTAGGGCAGGATATGTTTATGGTCTAGATTCAGTCTTGTTCATGGATATGAACTAAATTATTTCTCAGAATAAAACTATGTTTAGCTGTCCTATTTATTAAATTTTGCTAAGACAACACTGCACAACTGCAACACATAACACGCAAAACACAATTATATAGCAAATATTTACAAAATCCTCTTAAAATCATGTTCGTTTAAAGGGCTTTGTACCCTCCATACTGCCTCGAACTCTCTACCTAGAACTCTTCACTCGACTATGCGCATTCCCTTTTTCTTTTCTCCCTCTCTTATTATTGATTCCAAAGTCAAACGGGCAGAAAAAAATGTGCAAAGTCCGAAGTCTAACATAAGGGTCAACTCGTCCTTGAAAGAAAGATCTATTAACTTCGAGTTCAAACTTTGTTGGGGGAATGCATGGTAGATTCTTACTCAGTTAGTCTTGATTTCATTCTAATGGACGACAACATGCGTCCACATAAAGTTCGTCTGATCAATGAATTTCTGGAAAATGAGGATATTTCAGTTGCATTGGCCAGCTACATCTCTATATCTTAATCCTATAGAGCATGTCTGGGACGATTTAAGGAGGGCAATTACTGCTCGCCTTCCATCTTCCCAAAAGTCTGAAAACAATAAAAATCCCAAAAGTCTGAAAACAATACCAACTGCACACTGGCAGAATACGATTGACTGTCACATGGATTCATAAACTGTATGATTTCCAGTCGGAATTAAGATTGTAAGAGTTGTGTAAATGTAAGAGAGAATCATGCCTCCTGTTTTTTTTCTTTGATATTTTAAGCTCTAATTTAGATCTTCGGCACTGGGAAATATTACGCGGGGTCATATGCATGTGCTATAAATTCTGTGAGGATATTTTTTTTTTATCATATCAATCTATTTCTCTACAACCTGTCGGCGGACTGGTGGCCAATTGACTACCGCTCTGGCCTTTGGTACCATAGGCTTCAAGTTCGAATCCCGCTGTGCCGTGGATGTTTGTAATGGTTCGGAATCCACTTTAAGCCGTAGGTCCCGTAGAGCGTCACAGAGCCCAATCAGACTTCTTCTCACCCACATTATTCCCAAACTGTAAAGGGGCAACTCAGCATGAGGCTCAGTGATGTGGTGTAGTAGTAGTAGTGGTGGTTCGGAATCCACGTTAAACTGTAGGTCTTGGTCTAATTAGCCTAAAGTGCGCACAAAATGACCGTAGAGCGTCAAACCAAATATACAGCCTGTCCAGTAATTCTGAAAATATTTGATAAAAAGTGAAAATGGCAGAAATATTGAATTTTAAACAGAAGTAATGTAATCTTGAAGAATACTCATTACCATTTAAGCAGTAATTAAGAACAAATTCATTTTCAATACTGCATTTCTCATTTATTCTATAAAGTTTATTTACATATATAAAACGACTACTCTATGTTCAATTACGGTAATATATAGGAAGTTGAAATTGAAATTTTGTGAACGAGAATTTATAATAATACTTAGTTTAGCATGAAATTCCTTGAGGGTTATATATTTTAATTAGTGTAACATTCACTAGCGACATCTATATAACGTGACATAATACATAATTACATGTTTAGCATAAACTAATTAAAAATATACGAAATGCAATTATTTTGGTTAAATGAGAAGTTATGACTCATGCCACGCATTGCCATGGAATAAATCTAGTAAATTTGGCCTGTCTGGAACGAAGGATATTTTACCACAATATAGTTTTAACATGCACAAAGTCAGTTATTACAAGTAAATGTGATTATTCAATATTTAGCGAGAATAGGATGTTTAAAAGCTACAAATAACAAGAGTAAATGCAATTAGTAACAAATTTTAACGCATTTCTCAATTTATTGCATGCATGAAACTTATAAATTACCTTACATACGAAAATTCATAAGTTGCCGAAGCAAATTAAAGGAAAATCATGAAGGAAAAAAATAATCTTATAAACTGTTCAAAAAATTCTTTAATTTACTTTTATATGAAAAATAAGACGGTATATGCAAAAATAACAATAAAAATTGTAAATAAATAAATTATAATAAAAAAAATAATAATATAACATCACATATAGATATTATTATTAATTTAAAGGCAATGATGCTCATTATAGTGTAGTATTTTTCCCACGGGAAGAGTTGTAGCATTTCATTCCCAGGAGAGAGGAATGTTATATGTATATTTATATACATAGAACACATATAACATTAGGAGAGGAGAGAGGAATGTTATATGTGTTATATTTATATGTACTTGTTAATGTCTTTGTCAAGAACATAATTACAACCTATCACTCAAATTTGATAGTAGATAAGCAGTGTTGCAGATAGTTATATTACATGCAATTAGTATTTTGTATTAATGAGAACAACCTGTCACTCAAATCTGATAGCAGATATTCAGTGGCATGAATAATGAGACCTCATGAAATTAGCGATTGTTTGTGCTACAGGTCGAAACAATTACAGATTGAATATCAATCAATTGATATACCATATATTAATTGCATTTTTAACATTATTATCATTAATTGTATTAATTAAAATTATTCATATTAAAATTGCATTAATTAACAATCCAGCACTTATCCAACTGCATTACATAATAACAACCTATCACTCAAATTTGACAGTAGATAAGCAGTGTTGTAGATAGTTATATTACATGCAATTAGTGTTTTGCATCAATGAGAACAACCTGTCACTCAAATCTGATAACCGATATAATTAACATTATCAAATAGTAACATTAACAGTAATAGTAACATAACATTATAAAATAGTTTAACATAATTTGAACAGTTTAAAATAGTAATACACTTCAAAATTATGAAATGAACGTTAAATTTCATGAAGAAAAGGATTCCTACATTATTTTCAAATAAAATACTCTTCATTTTCTAAAAAGTCATTTTTGACTTGAAATGGGACTCACGTTTTTTTTTTTTTTTTTTTTTTTCTTTATTTATTTTTTTTTCAAATTAAACATGTGATTTTTAGATATTCTGTTTAGACGTTTCCAAATGTTTTTTTTTTTTTTTTTTTTTTTTTTTTTTGTGCCGTGTCTTTGGAGACCTAGAAATAAAACCTAAAATTAAAGTTACTAGAAACATGCTGATTTATTTGACTCATACACTGCGCTGCTTTTTTATAAATGATGCATATCTTTTTATTTCCTAGAATGCAAAAGAAGCAAGCGTCTTATAAATAGCGAGATAAAATTATTTAAATTCGTAATCTTAAGACGAAGAAAAAAAAATAAAGAAAAAGAAAGAAATGGAAATGAGAACCGGTAAAATGAAAAGTTAAGCTGACGATAAATATGATTTCGACTTTATGCGAGTAAAGAAGGGACCAAAAACTGCATATTCTGCAGATTATTTTCAATTTCATGCTTCTCCGTGAAGCAAATTTTGCTTTCAAATCATGTTTTCAAAGAGTTCTAGTTAAGTAAAGGTATTATGTTTCCATGCATATATCATTTCGTTTTCGGGTAGAAATATTTCCGACATAAGCAAATTGCAAAATCACGTGTCTTAAAAGAAGCAGGATGCTTTTGGCTGTTTTCGAGCGATTAATACTCAGAAATGCAAACTTTCAAATGCACTCGCATGCAATGTGTGCGTTTTCGGTGTAGTATAAATGCAATAAATCCAGATATATGTATTTCAGAACTTTAAATATTGATGGCAAATTTAACAAAATTTATTCGGTTGCCTGAAATAAATCAGCTAAATAGCCACTAATTTTACAAATACGAGTAATTGATGTTGCATATTAAACATTTAGTTCTTCTTCTTATTGGTGCTACAAGGCCGTCTGCCTATTGCCAGGTTTCGAGACAGAACATGTCTCGAAATCTGGCAGTAGGCAGAAGGTCCTTCCATTTTGGCTGTTTTCGAACGATTAATACTCAGAAATGCGAACTTTCAAATGCAGTAGCATGCACCGGATTATGTGCGTTTTTGATGCAATATAAACGCAATAAATTCAGGAATATGTATTTCCGATATTTAAAAAGTCATGCCAAATTTAACAAAATTTATTCGGTTGTCTTAAGCAAACCAGCTGAATTAGCATTAGTTTTACATAATCGTGAATACATGATCATCAACCTGACGATCATGAATTTTGCATGAACACATGATCGTCTAATATGATCGTAGAGTGTTGTGGGGGTAATGTTACTCGCATCCGTAGCATATCTACAAGCTACGCGTGCTCTCTGGGTAGTGCTAAATGAGTAATGTTGGTGCAGTCATTGCTTATGGCATAAAGATAACTGTCCCTGTATTGCCAGATGCATTAGAAAGAAAAGATGTTGCATATAAATATTATTCGTAAAAATATTATTTAATTATTATTCTTCACGGCGTAACAGCCCCATGGTGAGTCAACGGCGTATGCCTATTGGCAGATTTAAGGCTGTTATCTTTTTATGGAGTAGGTTATCAGCCCAACGTCCAAGCTCTACAGATATATTAGACCGGGACCTACGTTTTAAAGTGGATTCCGAGCCACTACAATCATCCATGACACCGCCGGGACTCGAAATCTGTGACGCCAGGGATTCGGGCACCAGCCCCAGTCTTCCAGGGCACCAGCCCAATTTCTTACAAATTGCAGTGAACCGATTTTATTTGAGCTGCTCAGAACTTTAGCATTAAATGTGGACGCGAGTTTACCAAAATGTTGTAACGTCTCAGCCTATACTAGCCCTATAACGGCTTCAAGAAGAGGGACACTTTCAGGTTTATGGGAACATTTTAAATTTTATTTACAAATATTATACACAGTCCAGTCACATTAATGTGACCACCACCTACTTTCGACGTCAACGTGAAATAACCAATCACAAAAGGCAGGTAGCAGCACATTGCAGTGGAGTGTATATAAAGAATTCCACTTAATACCACTTAAATACCACTTAATACCACACTCCACTTAAAGCCAGAATATACAAGAGTGTATATTCTGGCTTTTGACAGGTGGTCACATTGATGTGACTGGATTGTGCATATATATATATAACTTTATTTACAAAAAATGAAAATTAAGGATATAAATTAAATATACTAGTTCAGTTCACTTTAAGGTCGGAGATTTTCAGAGTTTTCGAGTCTGCAACGAACCTAAACACCTGGTCCTCGGGAGACCTTAATTACCACATGGCATGATACACGAAACTACAAGGGGATCATTTTGAAAACAGACGGAAACTCCGGCCTGTTCAGTCACTTCAGAGAAAAAGACAACATTTCTTGTTGACTCGCCGCAAAACACACCTTTCTATTCCAAAAATCTCCCTTTAAGAAAATCCGTCAAGATCGGAGGGGGTCAGCTACCCTCACTTCTCATTTTAGTCGACATTTTCTCAGCCCGTGGTCTATCACCAATCACGATGGAACAACTCCATAGAAACTCTCCTCCTTTCAACACTCTTCCTTTCATTTCAAAAACTTTTACTTTAAAAAAGCAATACTAGTTTTCTACATGATTTTAAATACGAATACTTTAAAATTTATATGAAATATGCGTCGTTAAGGCTAACTTAAATATGATTATCACAATATATTAAAAAAATTCATCTCACATGACTTAATAAAGAAACAAGAATGATTACATTTTTTAAATAAAGAATTTTCAAACACAAAGATTAAAATTTAAATGCTACATGCTTTAAAGAAACAACAGATTTATTTTATGGCATTACTTAAAACCATAAGTAAATATTTTAACATATTTAATAACGCTTTATTTATTAGATAATAAATTATTATAAAAAGCCTATTTTATATTTCTATAAAAAATTTCGCATCAAAATATATAAATTATTTTTATTTTTAAATAAAAATAAGAATTTTGTCATGAATTATATTAGGCTTAAGGAAAAAAAAGTAAGTAAGCGAATATTTAAAGCAGATTAATGTCCTCTTTCATCATGAGAAACTTTATTTTCAGAAACTTTTTTTAAAACAAGTAATATAAAAAAAAAATTTAAAAGTCAATTCTTACTTTTTTTTAACTATATTACAGAAAGTCCTTTATAAATAATTTTCATTCATTTTTTTAAGTTTATCTGGCGTCATCTATTGGTAGATATATGCAACTTAAATCTTAAAAAAACTAAAATTAATTAATTAAATTTAATTACTGAATTAATATTTGAAAAAACTGTATTAACATCAAGTGTCATCCACTACAAGTTCAAAAAAAATATATTTGAACATGAGTGGATGAATTAAAAGTATTTTATTAACGTTTGAAAATTTGAACAAGACATATATAGGGAGAGTGTGAGCTAATAAAAGGAATTGAATAAACATTAATTTGCTATGTGGTTTTAAATATGGGAAGTTCTGTACTTATTTATTTGGCGATTTTTCCCCTGCAGTTTTCGCCAAGTCCTTTTCTAAACAAACAAAATGGCCGTTACCGTATTTTTTTTTTTTTTTTTTCGCTGCAATTGGCGATTCCATTTGGTGCGGAAAAGAGACTTGGCGAAATCAGATCCCTAAAGCACAGAATCACCTAAATATGCATATTTTAAAATTTACATGAAATAAGTGTTGATAAGATTTACTATTTGTCAATATCATATCAAATATTCTTTATTTCAATATGAATAGTCTAGCTTTCAATGTGTTAACAAATTTCTTCAATTTTCTCAAAATGTTACTTATGGATGAAGCAGTAAATTTAACCATCACTTAACAACATATTTTTAAAATTATTTTCTGAAATAAGTAAAATTTCATGCATTATAAAATAAAACACGTAAATCATTTCAATTTTTATTAATTTTTATTATACATAAACTATACACGTGATTATTTAATAATTAAGTGTCATTTAAAAAGTTAAAAAGTAGAGAATAATGTATAGTTAGTAAATGACCATTCCCATTTTTCAACTAAATTTTAAACGATCTTTTTGTGAACAACAAATTAAAATTATTTATTATTTTAGGCGATAAATATTATTATGGTTATTGGTTATAAATATATTATTTCCTATATGAAAATTAAATGTAAATGTCATTTACTTTTTTAATAAAGCTTGTTAAATACGATTTATAAATAAATCGTACATTATTTTTAATTACACATAATTTTTTTTTTTTTTATTGAATGAGCATTATGTTAAAAAGAATTTATCAATATAAATATCGGTAAATTTTCTTATGTAATGTCAGTAAGCATGTTAATTTATATTAAAACTAATACATTTGTTTTACAATATTTTGCAATATTACAAAACATTATAAAATGTAATTAAACTATCATTTTCAAAACAAAAAATCAAACGGTAATCAAAATCAAGTGATGATAAATTTAGCTATGCAAAAAAAAAAAAGTTACCAATGTTTTCATAGTTGTAAATTTATTTCAAATATAAAATATTTTCTATATAATAAACTAATACAAAAATATTATCAATTATAAAATATTTCAAAGATAAATATTTATAATGAATTTTTTTTTTTCAATTTATTTTTGAAATATTTCTTTAATTTTTTTTTTTTTTTTTTTTTTTTTGTTAAATAAATGAAAATATGTGACACTAAAATCAAGTAAATTCATTTAAATTTAAATTATGTTTTCTTTAGAATTTTAAGAATTCCATTTTTTAACTGCAAAATTATGAACCAAATAGCACGAATAAGACATACAACGCCATCTCTTATCAAATCGATAAAACAATAGCGTCCTCAATATTAAAATTACTTCAAGAAGAAACTTAAATTGTAACTCATATATTAAATAAATTCCTCATATAATATATAATTTAATAAAAAGCAAGCATCAATATTGTTTAGAAAAAAGAATTCTAAGAAATAAAAATTTTAAATTTAAACTCTGCATGGCTGAAAGATAAAACAGAAGATTTGTTTCGTGGAATTTCTTAAAATAAGTAAATATCTTGAAATATTTAATAATGCTTAATTAATATAATAAACTAATTAATCAATTTAATATTTCTATTAAAAAAATTTCACTTAAAATGTATCAATATGGTTTTTTAAATTAAAAACAAGTAATATAAAAAAAAAAATTTTTAATGTCAATTCCTACTTTTTTTTCACTCTATTGCAAAAAGTCCTTTATAAATAATTTTCATTATTTTTTTAAGTTCTGGCGCCATCTATGGGTAGATACATGCAACTTTAATCTAAAAAAAAACTAAAATTAATTAATTAAATTTAATTACTGAATTAATATTTGCAAAAACTGTATTAACATCCAATGTCATCCACTTCAAGTTAAAAAAATATATATATTTGAACTTGAGTGGATGAATAAAAAGTATTTTATGAACGATTGAAAATTTGAACAAGATATATATAGAGAGAGAGTGTGAGCTAATAGAAGGAATTGAATAATAAATTATTATAAATTATATGTAATAATTAATCAGTCATTGACCTTAGTTTTTAAAAGTCGTTTGCCATTTATCGAACAAAATTAGCAAACGTTAATTAATATTTTTAATTTTTTTATTTAATTTCATTTTTGCTAATTGTGGTTTAAAAAGGTTAATTTATTTTTAATAATCGTATTTACTTATCTATTTTTTATTTTTATCTATTTTTTAATTCTCTAAATAAAATTCAAAAAATTTAATATATCATGTGAAAAAAAAAATTTATAATATAAAACGCTTCTCTAGAAGGCAGAAAAAGGATTTTTCTAAAAAACACTTTTTTAATCATTATTAAACACGAAAATATTTTCATTTGTGAATGTGTAGAAATAATTTTTTTTTTATTCTGAATTCAATTATAAATGTTTTATATCCATTAATAATATTGGTGAATAAATATTTCATGATCGATAAAGGGTTAAATATTCAATTTATAGTTCTAATTCTTTAAGTTATGAAAAAAAATGTAAAGCAGTGAAATATTTTAATAAAAATCATAGAAAAACTTTTTCATAATATCTATTGAAAATGTAGGGTTTATTTAATGCATAAAGGTAATTTTAATGTAAATTATTAATCTTTTATTCTAATATTATATTTAAATAATTATAATGTATTATTATATTTAATAAATGAAAATGAAAATATTTGTTACTTTATGAAAGCATTTTATAACATAAAAGGTCAGCAATAATTGTGATTTATTTATGTTTTGTTTTTTCTAAATGTTTTAAATATTTTTTACGACAAAAAAATTGTTATCTCCATAGGTTTCACAGAAAACTCGTTTTGCAATAACAATAATAAATGTTTAGCTGATAAAGAAATTAATTTTTTCTTTGGTAAATTCCTTTTTATGCTTTCTTTTTACCTAAAAATCAGATTATATCGTTATTTAAAATATTTTTACAGCCTTTTAATTTATTTAAAGTGCTTTAGTTAAATTTAAAAGCAATAAATTGAAAATTTATTAAAATTAAAGGAATTGGTAAAAAAATTAAACGTTTTTGATAGCTATTATGTATTTAAAACCAAATAAAAATAATAAGGTCAAATTGGTTAGATCGCAAATAAATGAGAATTACCAATATTTTGTAATTTTTTTAATAACTAAAATTTTTTAACAATTCAAATTTTAATTTTTTAGAATATTTTAACTACTCTTTAAATTCAATTTGGGGAAAAAAATCAAAAATCTTTTTTGGTCTACAGCTAACAGAAGTTTCATTATTCTTTTTTAATGGACAATTATATTTTAGACACCAACTTTTCCTTTAACTTTTATTTGATATCACCAAAATTACTGAAACGCCAGAATTCGAAACGCAAGAAAACTCATTATCTGCGACTCTTCAATTGAATCTCTATCAAAACAAGCAGAGAGCCTACAGTACCATAAAAGACAAACAAACTCATTTGCAATGTACACACGTAAATGTAATACTTCCTAAAAGCTAACATTTCGCTCTAAGCCCGAAATGAAAAGCAAAGGGGCACCAGTTATTACGATAGTCATTCATCTAGATGTTATTATACGATCTCCGACACAACTTCCAACATCTTGAAAGCATTACGGCAACATTTGCAACGCGAGACCAAAAGCATTTGTCATAATTAGCGTCATGAGGCGGTGTCTTTCAAAGCAGGTAAAAGGGAAATTAAGTTAGTGCAATCGTCAACATATTCTGTTTGTCTGGTTTTGTTACAAAATATGAAATTTGAATCAATGGAACTTGGCTTTAACTCTTCTGTGTTGGCTGTATCTGTTCGCAAATGAAAAATAATAATAATCGGCTGGGGAAAAATACAGGTTACCCATAAAATTTAGAATTTAATGAAAGAACAAAACTCATAACAGTCATTTTAAAAAATAAAATACTATAGAACTCCAAATGGTTTTCTTTTTTTGAAAGTTCTTAATTTCACTTTGAAATAAAATTGTATTTGCATTCACCAGATGATCTTTTACAACAATTTTAAATTATTTAATATATAATTATTAGTTCACGAAAGAAGGTCAAATAAATATTCTGTATAAAAAATGAAAGAAATTTAAAATATTAGGCATAAAAAAGTTAGCCATATTTAAATAAGCCAATAAGAATAGATTGAGAAAGAAATTTTTAAAAAATTAACCTATAAGAATAGGTTAAAAAGATAGACTGAAAGAAATTTAAAATATTAGGTATAAAAAAATTCGTAAATGAAATTTAAATAAACCAATAAGAATAGATTGTGGAAGAAATTTAAAAAATGTTAACCAATAAGAATTGTTGAAAGTGGTTAATAACATAAAAAATTCATCAAGGGAATTAAAAACTGCGCTCTCGAAAACGATATCCATAATAAAGATAAAAAAAGCTTTGACATTAGGCACTGAATATTAATTTACTTTCTTATTAATTATTTTCACGAGTAATTCGAAATATAAAAAGAAGATGGAATGAAAAATTTGAAACATAAAAAAAAACAGCTGCGTAGGTAAAACGGGCTTTCGGAAATAATTACAGAAATCTTATTATGATGACTATCATAAAAACATTTGCTATAAAATATTTACTTATGAAAGACTAAGATTTAAACAATAAATATTGCATGTAAATTAATTAGAAAACTTCTGACAAATACAAAATTAAAGGGGAAACGTAATATTTAATAAAATACATCAAAATGATTTGCATTTCATTTGATAATTATCCTTTTATAATAATAAAATTTATAAATTAAACAAAATATTTAAAAAGCATAGTTTTATTAACATAAAAAAGATGACAATTAATGCAATAAATTTTTCTCATCAATTACTAAATAATGAATAATTTAAACATATTAATAATTCAATATACCATAAAAATTCAAGTATAAATATTTAATCAAAATTATTTATTAAAACCATATGGTTTTTAATAATTAATGTTAAAATAAATTTCTCATTTTACTAATTTTATTTATATTTGGAAGGAAAACATTTATTTAATCAAAATGCATCACTCAATTGCTAATTAATCTTACTCAAATTTTAATGAAAAAGAACATTTTAAAAAAGATAGATAGCTTAATGAAGATGACAAAAAAGAAGAAAAAGGCTTTTGTCTTAATAAAAACATACCTGAAGAAAATCTAAAGAAAACAATGTGTTGAAATTTTTACTATTTGTATTGAAAGCAAACATTTATGTGAATTGTAGTCATGTCATTGTTTGCATTTAAATGAAAAACTACCGTTTCATAAAGCTTTTATTATTCTCAAGGGAGGTAACTTGTCTTTGAAGTACGTTGATTTATTTGTTTATTTTTATTTCATAAAAATATTCATTTCAATTAAATTTATCGCTGAGTTTTCTCTTGAAAAATAAAGACATTTTCTTTCAATACGTTTATTAAAGTATCAGAATTGAAATTAAAAATGTCTCGAAAATATTTATGTAAAATAATGGTATAGGCTTAAAATGTTTCACTATTTCTTTTCAATTTATTTTTAAGATGTTATTATATGAACTGTGTATTAGAAATGCTAAATATCATTTGAATTAAAAATGCATCTGTAATAAATATTTATTGTGTAAGTTATTTTTTGATTGAAAACTGTAAATAAAATAAGTATATTTTGAAATTAATATAATATTAAATTGTCAATAAAATAAATGTGAATAAATTAAGTATATTCTTATTAAATTAAATTGCCAATAAAATAAATATAAATAAATTAAGTATATTTTTAAATTATTATAACATTAAATTACCAATAAAATAAATGTGTTTCTTATAAACTATCTCTCTTTAAATTTTTTAATTACTATAATATAGTACTGAAATTGATTTAAACACCTTAAAGAAATTTCTCACAAAAAATTTATTTATTAAAATAGTTTTATTTAATATAAAATTGTGTTTTAATTAATATATAATTTTAACTATGTATCAAATGTACATTTATGTATCCAATGTAAAAATAATCATTTTTTATATGATAAAAATTCCAAATAGTCAAATAAAAATATTGAAATCGGTGAATAATGACTTTGGCAAAATCGCAAAATAGGAACAGTAGATTTGACAACTTTTTTGTGACGCCATCTGGGTGATATGTCACCAAATGTATTGTACTGTTTGCAAATCACTTCACTTACAATCGCAATCCATCACTTGGCGCACTTTGGCGGAAAGATTTTTTGACGCCAAATCCTAACGGCCCCTATTCTGCGATTCTACTATGGCTTTTTATTAATATATATGATTTATTGATATATGATTTAATAAATATATATATTATTTTATATTATATCATACACAGTTTGTATATTGTATTATTATATATTTAGATTGATATAAATAAGTACTCTATTATTTTTACTTGTAAAATATAAATAATTTTTGCAATTCAGTATCAGTAACGTATTATCTCGTAAATAAAATAAATAATTGCTTTTTTCAGAACAAAGCCTATTCAGAATAATACAGAAATTTTACTATTATCATTACATACATATTTCATTTATGAAGAGACAGTTTTATTCAGAATTATTATCGTCATAATAAAATTAACCCCTTCAATTGTAGAAAAAAAAACATTATAAAAAATTATTAAAAGCATTTAAAGCAATTTTAAACAGACTCCTTTACCATACAAGGAATAACTCTCGCCAAATTGCGGATCAAAGACCTCATTAATCGGGACCTTCGTTAATAATAATAAATGTCTCTTGGGGACCTCAACACATAAATGGCTATTAAATATAAATCTCTTCAAAACGGTGACATATGGATCTTGCGTCAGCCATTAGTTTAAGTGCTTCTATACTTCAAATCTAACGAGGCGTTATTCCATGTTCTTGTGCACACGCGGTTCCATTTATGCCAGCAATTTCCTACGTATCATGTATTATAGAAATTTGTGGAACGCCGGATTGGGATATATTGTGAAACTTTGTAATTAAAACTGGAAATTGCATATTTATCGATAAAATCTAGCAGACAGTAAATAATTTGGGACTAATAGGGAAAATGTCTTCAATTAAATAGTCTTACAGTAAATAAAAATGTAAAAGTTGAATAATATTAGTTGAAAATTATTGATTTCATTTCTTACACATAAATAAATATAAAATAAAATAGACTAAAGAATTGTTGATACTGTACAAAAACTGAAATTCGAAAACTTTAAATATGTTTTAATGAAATGGGTTTATAAACCTTAAAAAAATGTAAAACTTATTTCATCAAGTTATTGTATGATTAAGTTACTGATTAACTAAATTTTGAAGTTTGTTATTTGAAATGTGTCTCTCAGCTAGTTTTCTTTACTTTTTTATATGATAAATGGGATAAACAGACTTCACAAAAAAAAAATAATAATAATAATAAGTCAAATTTTAAAATGAACTCCGTAAAAATGAAAAATAAAAACGTTCTAAACCTACAGATATTAATGTAAAAATATAATAATTTGACTAATAGAACAGAAAAAAATAAAAGTAAAAAACAGTAAAAATAAAATTTCACTTTGAGATTCTTCTATTCGTACCTATTAAAGAAAAATCATAGTTAATTGAGATACATAATAAATTATTTGTTTTCTTCGTTAAAGATAATCAAGAAAATAATAAAATTTAAAAATAATAAATAAATAATAAAATAATAAATTAATTTAATAAATAAAGAATTAATTTTTGTAAAAGCATGGATTTTAATTTCTTTTAATTTTTTTTTTATTTACAGTTTAAAATTAACTAAAAAAATATTTTTGAAATTGCATTCAAACATGTTTGATGATCTGCTTAGGCTTTCAGTAATATTTCATAACTTTTTTGGAATATAAACATCCATATAGTATAAATCATAACATTTAATGAATAAAAATTGTTTAAAAATAAACATCCGTAACATAGAAGAGAGACCAAGATATGCAAAAGGATATAAAATTATTTATTAGAATTGTTTTAAAAAATTTTTAATTTTGAGCTTTACTAAAATTTTCTTTTCTAATAAAATACGTAGATTAAAAACTAATTTTACGGAGGTTAATAATTCATCAAAATATCGTTTGTTTCTTTAATTAAATTAATAATAATTAATCAAATCATTTGTTTCTATAATTAATTTAATTAATGATGTGATTCGCCTAAAGTCTCAAGTAATTTTTGCTCGGTGGCTGGTATAATTATATAAAATTATGACAAAGAACATTTTTATTATACTAGTTCAAGCTGAGTTATATCAATTTAAACTCGTTTATTTTTATACTTATTGGCATAAATTTTTTTAACTTTTCATAGAAAATAATTTTTAAAATACTTAATTTGATTTCAAAGCAAGTTTTATATTAATAATTTTTAATAAAAACAAATTATTTTATTAAAAAACAATAGAATTATTCAATTTATTTTTTAATAAAATTAACTAATCTAATTAAATACATTATAAATATTTTTATTGCAATAATAAAGTAAAAAATTCATTTATTTTATCGAAAATTTATTTATTTATTATTATTGAATTTATTTATTATTAAATTTATTCATCTGATAAGATTTTATTTATTTTTCAAATTACAGCAGCAATAAATGAATTCCAAATTCAAAAAATAGTGCAAGCTTTTGATAATGATGATTTATACTATTTATGGGCAAAATATTGAAAATGCAGGGTGATTATAATTAAAGTCCCACATTCAAAATGTTGTAAAAAAAGAACCCTTCGTCACAATACGTTCAAATTTGAACTGAAGAAGGGGGAAACGGTATGGCATCATAAAAAGTTCCACCGATTTTTCCAATCCACTTTGATATGACCTTGCCGTGGTGGATGGGCTTGCCACTAACAATGTCACAACTGTAGAATGACTTGGAAGTCTTTTTTTTTTTTTTTTAAACCGAAACAATAGGCACATTGAACACTACAGTTGGTTTAATGTGCAACTCATGCCAAATACGTTGTAATTTCGATTCAAATTATCAATAGTACCTATCAGTAGCCGAATTCACTTCCTTTATGCCGCTTAAAGCGCTATCTATTAATACACTTTGGAACTGTTTTTGATGTCGTACCGTTTCCCACTTCTTCAAGTATCTTCAGTTGAAATTTGTACTCCTTGTGACGAGTGTGTCATTTTTTTTTTTTTTTTTTTTTTTTTTTTTTTTTTTTACAGAATGGGAAAATGAATGTGGAATTTTAATTACAATCACCCTGTCTATTAAAAATAAAAGAATAACATAATTTTATTTTTTAATAAAATTAACCAACCTAATTAAATATTTTTATTGCAATAATAAATTTAAAAATGTTTTTATCTTGTTGACAATTTATTTATTTATTATTATTGAATTTATTTATTATTTATGTATTTATTAAATTCATTTATCTTATAAGATTTTACTTATTTACAGCATTATTTGAATTCCAAATTCAAAAAATGCTGCAAGCTTCTGCTAATGATGATTTGTACTTATTTATGAGCAGAGCAATTCAAATGGCATCGAACTTAACTACTTTGAAGAAGATCCATTCTTTGAACTATCTATTTCGCTATTCTTAATTTTTCCCTTTCATTATCTTTGCGGTACGTTTCCCCTATTTTTCCCTAAATTAATTCCTTATTCCTTTATTCTGAAATCAAATATGCCAATGTAATATTATTTATGCGCTGAATTCTCAGACACAACTCATTAAGCGAAAACAAAAGTAGTTCATTATTTAAGAAGAAAGTACTGTTTCATTGTGATTTGAATTCGTTGTACATGTTATCAACCAATTGTGCTTTAATTAATTCTTTATGGGAAATTCAAAGACAAAAAGAGTGTATAAATATTAATGAAATTTGTTTCTACAATAGTTATTCTGTTTTTAAATTAGAATTCGTCAGATAACATGTGGTGAATATTTTTTTTCTACTGTCTGAGATTTCATTAACCCAATGGCAAAATTATTATTTAAGGACTAGAAAATCATGCAAATTAATATATAATTGTATAGATTAATTTACAAGAAAAAAATTTAATCATGTTGACTAATTTATTCTTATAAAAGACTGTCGAATAAATTAAATGTTTTTTTAATATTAGATATGTTGAAAATTTAATTATTATTTTTTTTTCTGTGCTTTTAAATCGCATCGTTCTTCGGGTCATAAATTTTAAGCATAAAATATGGCTGGAAATAAAACATAAAAAAATAAAAGAAAATTTATGCAAAATGAATAATATTATGCGGTTAAAACAGAACAAATCCATACTCAATGCAAAAAATATCCAGGGTGCCAAAAAATGGTATCATTTCATTTGAGATATGTTTCGTTTTATTATTATTATTTATATACAAATGATAACATTTGAACAGGAATATTCGGATAAAGGTATAAATAATAACAATTCTTATTTGCTTTTTTTGGTATAAATGTTTTTGCATCAGTAACAACAATTTTGCGTGTGTTTTATGTTTGTTAAGAGTTAAAGAATTAAATGTAGTTTCACAAATCATGCCAAAATAATATTTTTTATTCAATTTTAGTGAATTTGTTTTGGCTATTCACTTATATAGTATTGGATTTGATGTTATTCAGTTTGCGCAAGTGTGATCATATTACAATTACACTTACAAAGGTCAAAGGAGCATAAAAGACAATTGACTTACTTATAGATGAAGAGAACACAGGAAAAATAATGCAACAGTATATTGCTATCATGACGTCGGTTTATTTTTGTAATTAGCGGTAGTTAAGAATAAGTGTTGGCGGAATCATTACATTTTCCTCCAAACTAACTACGAATGGACTCCAACCAATGCTGCACTATTTGCCCATAGTTGTATGATACTCTCATAAAATTTATATTGTTTTATACATTAACAGAATTTATTCCCCTCTAAATTAAGCAACAAATAGTACACCAAGGAACGAAGATATGTAAAGGATTGCCTTCAGATAGAATTTTCAATGGGTTTGCAATAAATTTGCATCCATATACAAGAAAACCCGTAAGATTAATCAGACATTTTGACTGTAGATTCGAGATACTTTCCACAAGTTGCCCTAATTCTTCCGACGATGACGATTTACAGGTTGGCAGAGAACCTTGCTAGCAATCTCTTGTCTCCTTCTTTGTGAATGAGAGAAGTTTCTTAACCTTAAAGCTCATTGATCAGATAGAAAAGGAGTAAATAGGACTCGCATATACAAGTATTGGACGTAAGTAAGCAAGATAAATGAGTTTTTTTATTTTCCAAGGGCATAGTATAATTCCTACAAATAATTGGATACAGTAAGCTAAATCATCTATTAAATTTACCCCAAAGATAGTTAATGTGCCAAAATTCCTAACAAATATTCTCATTTTAGAAGACAGTGATTGTAAATGGAGGACGCCAGTGGATTCGAATTTTAACTTTCTTTCACATTATATGCGTATTAATACTGGGACAAGAGTATGGTTATTAATATATTCCTCTATCATTTGTAAATTTTTAGTAATGTAAGACCTACACATCATTAATGCTTTTAAAAAAAATATGGAAGATGTTCGTTGATGATGTATGAAAAATGTATGTTCTTGATAATTTTGAATAAAAAGCTGTTTCAAGGTATTTTTGATAAGTAATTACTAGATTTATTGCATCCACAAACTCACAAATGATAGATTAATATAAATTGTAGAGATCTTGTAAGCAGATAATATAGCCGAGCTGATATCAAATTTTTGCAACGAAATAAATTATAATTGTACTAAAAAAAAATCAATGTATAATTTTCGGGACATAGCCTTTTTCGAAAAGTATTTGCTGTTGAAAACATTCTATTTCATTTTTCGAACAACCCCGTTTTCCAACCCCTGTCAACTGGGAAAGAAATTTAGATCTCTCTTGTTGTCCGCTTTCCATAAGTTGTCATAATTCCTAACAAATATTCTAGCTTTAGACACCAGTGACTGTAAACGAATAACGCCAGTGGATTCGAACTTTAAACTTCTAGCACATTATCAACGTATATTAATATTGGGGCACGAGTACTTATGGTTATTGACATACCTACCTTTAATGTTTAATGTCTTACCTACCTTTAATGTTTTTTAAAAAAATTATGGAAGATGTTCGTTGATGATGTATGAAAAATGTATGTTCTTGGTGATTTTGAATAAAAATTTGCATAGAGGTAATTTTGATAAGTAATTACTATATTTACTACATCCACAAACTCACAAATGATGGATTAAAATAAATTGTAGAGATCTTGTAAATTGATAATACAGCTGAGATGATATCAAATTCTTATAACAAAATAAATTATAATTGTACTATTAACTCGTTATAAAAAAAAAAATTTAATGTATAACTTCTGGGACATAACCTTTTTCGAAAAGTACTTGCTGTTGAAAACATTCTATTTCATTTTTCGAACAACCCCTTTTTCGAACCCCTGTCAACCGGGAAAGAAATTTAGATCTCACTTGTTGTCTAAAAGTAAGTGGAACTTGAGATTCTGTCAAGCCGTAAACACCACTTCCTGTGATGAACGACCCTCTGCCAGATTCACGATCAGCATTTTTCTCGACGAGGCTCATTTAAAGTCTTAAGTTCGATTTGGAACCTCCATAACTTGAACTGGAGGGAAGCAGTTCCATGGTAATTTCGCCTTTTGAGGTGTAAATTACTTTAAATTAGTATAACAGTCCAGGGAAACTTGTGACAGAAGACTATATTTGTCATTACAGGCTCATAGGTTTTAAAATTATTTTCCCTCCAAATTCCATCGAAATGCTCTAAAATTGCTGCAATTTTGGCCATTGTATAAGCCAGTCTCAATTTAAAGGCTTTTAAAAACGACATAGATGAATAATGTCCTATTTGCAAACGTTGTTTATAGTTTGGTTGATCGTTGGTATTGAGTTTCTTGTGGTGAAAATTTTTTAATGAACCTGTGTGATTTATTTTCAAGTTATTGATGGATTAAAGTGTTTTGCCTTAGTAAAAGTTTGAAAATTTTTCCCCATGTAATTGTGGTTGATATAAATTATGTTTCTCAACTTTAACAAAATTTTTGACGAAAGAGAATCTTTTGCTATATTTTATTTCTATGCAGTTTAAAAATCAACTATTTAAAAGTCAATATAAAAAGTATATAATAACTATTAAAAGTTTACTT
>BPLQ01007527.1:0-13050 GCA_021605075.1 Caerostris darwini
CGAACTAGATTTAATTTCATATTTTTTAATGACTTTTTTAATTTTCACAATATTAATTTGCTGTTTTATCAATATTCGGCAAATATATTAAAAAAATAATTTTCATCCAAAAGAAATCTTATTCAGAAAGTAAAATATCAATCAGTTGTATATGATCGAATGTTATTTGATGGATAATCATTAAGAGAAAAATTTTATTGTTCGTTTGATTACATATTTGATTAACAGTAAATCAGATTTTTTACGACCTTAATTAAAACATCAACCTTAATAAAAACAACTTTATCAAAAATTTAATATTAAATTACCTAATTGCAAAATTTATTTACTAATATAATAATGTGTTGTTGTTTCTTATGCTAATTGGTATATACCAACTTCTAAACCAAGTCGATGAACCTTTGTGGTCTCATGAAAGGAAGGAAAGGGGGACAACTTTTGTTGAGATGGAGCATAGGTTAGAAGTTTGATTTGGCTCCGTGACGAAGAAGTTCGAAGTGCATTCCGGGAGGACTTTCAGGAGACCTACCCCGCATTTGGATATCATATGGGTGAAAAGCAGGAAAATTCCCACCAGGTAGTCTGACTAATGAGGCAAGATGCTGAATATGCCATCGTGTCTCCTCGCGTTTTGAAACAGTGTCTAAAACAATGTTGCCAGTGGACTGAATCTTCGCCTAATGCGCAGGTGCACTGTGCCGCTGAGCAACGAGTGGGCCATATAGTAATGTACAAACTTAATATAACCATGATAACATCTTATTGATAAAAACCACTGATTATTTAAAATTTCTTTTAAAATTATATTTTAAAAATTATTTTTGACAAAATATATTTAAAATTTTTTGTAAGAATGATTTATCTTAACAATGTACAAAAGTGTTTTTCATGTAAGTAGATCATTTCTTTAATGTAGTAACTTTAGAATTATATCGAATGATTTATATTTTTTTTATATATATTACTGTTTAAAATCGCATTATTCTTAAAAGAATCTATTAGTTCATTAGAAGCCTCTAGCTCCAATAATGTTTGCCCAAACGGCCCACAAACGGTAATTGAAAATTTTTCTTTTTCGGAGTTACTAAGGAATAGTTGTTATCTATTTGCGCTTTGTGTGGGAAAAACCCTAGAAAACAAAATATATTTGAATTTTTAGTAAGAATGATTTGACCTAATACTGTACAAAACTATTTCTCATATAAGTGGATCACTTCTTTAATGTAATGAATTTAGAATTATGTTTAATCAATGATTTGTATTATTTTTAAATTATAACACTGTTTGAAACCATATTATTCTTGGAAGCTCACATCTACTTGTTCATTGGAAGCCTCTGGTTCCGCCAGTGTTTGCTCCAAACGGCCACCAACGGAAATGGTGAAATTATGTCTTCCAGGAGAGACTATTAGTGGTTATTGTTACGAATTTGCTTGCCGTATGGGAGAAAACACAAAAAATTCCACAAGAAAATACTGCTGCTTATGTTAAATACTTAAATAGCCTGTCTTAATCGCATCAAGTCTCAACGTTTTTGAAAGCAGTAATTGAAATACATACCATGAATAGATTTGTAGAACCTGGTTTGATTTGTCGCTCTACTGTCATTTTTTTTGCATACTTTAGGCTAATTAGACGGATTTGTTTTAACATGGTTTGTATAATTGGTTGTTTTGACATGTTTTTTGTTTTAACATGGTTTGTTTTTGTTTTGATTGGTTTTGTTTTGACATGTTTTAACATGGTTTGTATAACCTTTACTGTTTAACATGGATTCCGAACCACTAACAAACAATCCATGTCATCGCCAGTGTTCGAACCTGAAGCTTGTGTTGCGAAACGCCACAGCGCTCAACAATTGGCCATTAGTCCGTAGCAACTGGAAAGACTAAGATACTAGAACAAATGCATTTTTAACATTATCAGTTAATGCATTTCTAACATTATTATCAGAGCAATTTAAAATAAATTACATTTTCTTCGTAGCTTATCAATAAAGATTCATAGCTTTAAATTTTCGCTAATTATAGTATCTGATTAATAATATTTCCATGTCTTTTATTTTAGAATTTAAACGGAATAGATATTCACTTGAGAACTTTATAAGCATATCCTAATTACATACTGCATCCATTTAAAACTATATATTTACGTATATTTTTATAAATGCATCATCGAAATAAGACTGCATCTTTTGTTTACGAACTCGATAGGAATCTTTCTACCTTTGAATAATTCGTCAGATTAAATCCGCGTAACAATTATTATATTCGAAGTATTGTTATATTCAATTCATTAATAATAATAATAAGATATAATTAACCATATTCATTTGAAACTTCCTATTCAAGTCAGCGTTTGGTGATTACATTCATTTGAAATTTCCAGTTATTTTCTTTCTGTCGCGAGTATCACCTGTCATCTATTTTATTCCTTTAAACTTTTGTCCTAAAATTGCTTGAATCCGTGTCAAATCCTCAAAATACAAAGCAGGCTGCCATCGTTGAAGATAATCGAAATCCACCGAGATATGGAGGATGCCACCACCTGTATTCAAACCTGAAGCCTGTGGTACCAAAGGCCAGCTCACTAACCAATTGGCCATTAGGCCGCAAACTTGGGAGGACTCAGATAACAAAAAATGCATTTTTAACATTAGCAATTGTTGCATTTTTAACATTATTCTCAGAGCAATTTGAAATTAATTACATTTTCTTCCTAGCTTATCATTAAAGATTCAGAACTTGAAATTTTCGATGATAATAACATCTGATCAATATTATTCCCAAGGCTTTTATTTCAGAAATTAAATGTAATATATATTACCTTGAGAATTTTATAAATATGTCGTAATTACATACTGCATTAATTTAAAGCCGTATATATATTTATTTTAATAAATATATCATCAAATCAAGGCTATTACCCCCATGTCTTTTGTTTACGAACTATATCGGAATATTTCTTGAATAATTCGACAGATTAAATCCACGACAGAAGCTGCTTCTTTCCCCTTCAACTATGGGTTCGTGGACTTAGTCTAGATTAGATATCTACTAAGTGGGATAAGTAACAACAACAAATCCACGTAGCAAGTATTATATTCAATTTATTGTTATATTAATTCATTAATAATAATAACATTTAATAGGAATATTCATTTGAAACGTCCTATTCATATCAATGTTTGGTAATTACATTTCTTTGAAATTTCATGCTTTTACCTTTCTGTTATTAATATCATCTGACATTGGTTTTATTCCTTTAAACTTTTGTCCTAAAATTGCATCGGAACATTTCACCACTTTGAGCTTGAATTCGTGTCAAATCTCCAAAATTCAAAGCACTGCTGAAGATAATCGAAACCCTCCGAGATCTTGCAGGAATCGGAATACTAATGATAACACGAAGTTGCGGCTGATTCCGAATCTTAATCTTCAACGCAAATAGAAGGTCTGGGGATTTCGCAGACTGCTAACAAGTTTGAGTTGACACTGCTTGTTTGGGATTAAGTGTAATCTGCTATCAGCAACTCTTCTTTTTTGCAGGTTATGTGCTCTCAGAGCAATCAAGTGTTCTTAATCTTGTGTTTAGGAGAAAATGTTTAATGAGAACTAAGCAAATGTTGTCAAATACAAATACACCATGTATATATAGTTTGAAAAATCTACAAGTGAAATAACACCACTTGAAAGGGCTTTTAAGTTTTATATTAGGAATTTCCTTTATGTCTTTTTAAACACATTTGGAGGCCACAATATTTTCCTGTTATACTATTCAGTTTTTATTTCTAAAGTAAAACAATTTAGGTCCAAATTGCCTTCATCATATATTTTCACACTGAAGTGTCACGGGTAGTACTTGGGTTTCAATTTTTATTTTTGTCTGATTTTAGATGACTTGAAAAAAATATCTACAATGCTAAAATTTATCATGTGTTAAAATTTATCAAGTGAACAATAAAACTATAAGTTATGGATGTATCTAAGAACTGCAATATACGATATATATAATACCCATATCTTTACAAATATACCAGGCATTTATATAATTAGAACGTTAAGTCAAAAAAATCAACAAACTTTTTTGTTTATGTTACACATTTTTTATTACAGTCAGTAAAATTTGCCAATCATCCACAAAAGTAATGCAATTATGAAGTGTATATAAAATTACTGAAATATAGCGACAAATTTTAATTATAAATAAAAACGTTAATTATGACTTTGTAAAAAAAATTTGTTTGTTCCCTCCAAAAAAAGTTTGTTCTAGCAATGATGCATTATTTTGGTGTTTTCTGCGCATTTTAATTTGATTTTATTTGATTCATATCATTTTATGTGGTTTTTAGTAACATATAGAAATAATTTTGTTCCATTATTAACCTTTTCAGAGTCTGGTTTATACACTGAAGTGACAAAAGTCATGGGATAGCAATATGCAAATTTTCAGATGGCAGTAGCATCGCGTAGAACAGGTATAAATGCGCAGTGCTTTCGTAGAGCTTTCATTTCTGTTCAAGTTATTTGAAGAGGTTTTGACGTGATAATGACCGCACGACGGGAATTAACAGACTTTGAACGCGGAATGTTAGTTGGAGCTAGACGCATGGGTCATGCCATTTCGGAAATCGTTGATGAATTCAACATTCCCAGATCCACTGTGCCAAGAAAGTGTGCAATAAGATGAAATTTCAGGCATAACATCCCACCATGGACAGCGCAGTGGTCGACCGCCTGCACTTTAACGACCGAGACCGGCGACGTCTGCAAAGAGTCGTAAATTCTAACAGACAAGCAACACTGCGTCAAATAACCGCAAAATCAATGTGGGACGTACAAGGGACTTGTCTGTTAGAACTGTGCGGAGAAATTTGGCTTTCTTGGGCTATTCAGCAGTGAGAAGACCGACTCGAGGGCCTTTACTGACAGAACGACATCGCTTGCAGGGACTCTCGTGGGCACGTGAGCATATCGGTTGGTTTTAGATGAATGGAAAACCGTGGCCTGGTCCAAATGAGTCACGATTTCACAGTTGGTAAGCAGCTTGATGGTTCAAGGGTTTTAGTCTGGCGTTTAGACCCCACGAAGCCATGGACCCAAACTTTAGCATGTGTTAAACTGTTAAGCAATAAAAAGTATAATGGTGTGGGCTGTTTTTCATGGCATGGGCTTGGACCTCTGGTGCGACTGGACCGAACATTGACTGGAAATGCTTATGTTCAGCTACATTGGAGATCACTTGCAGCCATTCATGGACTTCATGTATCCAAACAACGATGGGATTTTTATGGATTTGCGCCATGTCACCAACAACTGTTATTATTGGTTTGAAGAACATTCTGAACAATTCAACGAATGATCTGGTACACCTAGATCGCCTGACATGAATCCCATCGAGTGACAAATTTTGGGGCATCATCGAGAGGTCTGTTCGTGCCCAAAATCCTGAAAAAATATTTGTTTCACATCTGGAAAAAATTTGTATCGAGACAGCATGGCTCATTAATTTGCAGAAGACTTCCAACGACTTGTTGATTTTATGCCACGTCGAGTTGCTGCACTTCGCCGGGCGAAAGGAGGGCCGACACGATATTAAGAGGTATCCCATGACTTTTGTCAGCTTCAGTGTATATTCGCCATATATAGAACACGTTTATGGAATAAAAATACACTGTGCATACATGCAGCGATTTGATACGGCTTATTCTATATTTAGTTTTACTAAAATGTTTTTATCTTCATATTCAAATGTCAGTTGCATTTTGGCGAAAACATCGATACTTTATTTTTAAGAAAAACAAATTATTTTAATCACATCATAGTGCAAGTTTTTATAACAGTATTTATAACACATTATTCATGTTTTTATATCATTTACGATATTTAGAATGGTTTTCTTAGCAGACTGACTCGATTTTGATTTCGTTTATATTTCAATATATTACACATACTACACACACACTGTAGTTCATATAACATATAATGAAACATATAGTTATTACTATACAATCAAAATCTCCCATTCATTATAAATGAATACTATGCCATGTATTGTTCATACTTTTATAATATTTTAAATGTTGCATTTGTTATATAATGTCTTCGTAATTCATAAATTCGTTAAAAAGCTATACACATTTAATAGGGTTTGTTAAATGTAATTATTATTTTCAATAATCATTAAAATCACAGATAATTTGTATTCAAAATACAATTTTTTTCACGCTCAGTTGGAAGATTATCTTTTCATTGAATAAATAATTTAATTAGTGAAAATAAATATCAGAAAACAGTTAACTATTTATTAAAATAGAACAGAAAATAAACGACAGCGTAAGTTTTATCATTATATTAAGTGTATATTTATTCTCATGTTATTTTAATGCTAATATGGAAATCAATTTCTTTTGTGTGTGCAAAAATTAATAAATTATAAAACTGATTTTCTCTTAAAAAATTATTTTTACTACATTATTTCTTATTTTTTCCTCATAAAACTTGTTCAATCGAAATTCTAGGTCACCATTAGAAACTGATTGAAAATTCTGTATTTTCATTGGTTAATTTTAAATTCCTTACAAATTACTATTAATAAATGAAAATGAGATATAAATAATTAAAATAAATTATTTAAGATTTAGAAATCGTGGATTCTTTTTGTTTTAAAATTAAGTACATGTTAAAATTAAGACTATATGTGGTCAATTGCAATTTTAAATATATATATATATATATAATTTTTCAAAATTTAATTAAAAAATAATTAATTAAATTTTAATTTTAATTAATTAATTTAATTAATCAAAGTAATTTTTTTAAATAAAATACTTTTTTTTAATTTTTAATTCTTCTTGAAATATGTTTTTCGACAAATTTTGAGAAGATTCTAGTGAAAGAATATTATACGTCGTGTTTTTCATCAAAGTAGAGAAAATAAATTTACAAAAACATAAAGAATAATGCTGCCAAAATCTTTTATGAAAAAGACTAAAAAAAAATTATGCTATCAATTACATTTTTATAAAACGTGCTCTAGCATAGGTTTTTCTGATGTTTCAAGATGTGATACCACTAGCAACATATTTCCCTTGTCTAAAAATAATTTATAAAGTGCTAAGCTTAATTTTAATCCTAGAATTTTCCCTACCAGATTTATTAAATTGCATTGCTCTTTATTTTCTTTCACTACTACACGTGTATGTTTGGAATTTTAATGCATGCATTATAAAATTAAATAAGTGTACCTAATCTTTATTTCTAGAAAATAAAAATTTGACAAGCTTATCATAAGAGTGTTTTAATATAATACATTAAAATTATCAGTATGAAAAATAAATTAATAAGTCTGATAAATGCCAAAATTATTTCTTTGGCAATTTTACAACGATTTTTTTATGTGTACAATATAATGTATCAAAATATTTTAAAATTTCTTGCAAGGTGGTCCCATTTAAAAACATTTTGAAAAACCGTTTTTAACTAGATCTTTAAAAAAACCTAATAGCTAGTGGGCCCTTTGACAACACAAGAGAAATTAAAATAATTAGTAAATTAAAATGAATTAAATCAATTTAATAATTAAATCTATAAAACATCCCAAAAAATTCTAAAATAAATGTACGTAATGTGTCAATAGTTACAGATAATAAAAAATTTCATTAGGTGTACATTTTGGTACCCTAGGGGACTGCCGTCAGATCTAGGACTATTAGACATAACTGGGACCAAAATCCAATCCTGTTATTTTTAGTTCATAGTGTCAGCAATCGAATCAGTATCGTTGAAGGTTTCTTCTGAAAAGTTAAAGGGTTCTCTTCTTTATTTCGCCTCATTGACGCAATTTAAAAAACAACTGTAAACTATCAACTTATTTATGCTTTTGAGGCATCATTAATCACTGATGCATTGATCACCATCCAAAAACTAGTATTATCCAGGGATACAAAAGGCAATTGACGAATATGTTTTGGGGAATATTTTTTAGGGCTAATTACCTTGAATTGACATATCTTATTATAGAAAACATGGAACATTTAAATCCAATTTGATATTCAATTCGAAATTGTCACAATCTCCATCAAGCCTACTCCGTTCTCAATGTAGTGAATGTTTTTTTTCCAATGGCTGGGCAAAAAGTTACATAGAACTATAACACTAATAACAATGGAACTATCAAGAACTAAGAACAGAAAGACCAGTGTCATTGCCAAATGAGCGATCTTGCTTCCCAATATCCCGACTCCCCTGTACTCTGGACTGCCCATGAAGAGCCCCACGTATTGAAGCAGATGGTACCTGTCCATTACTTATCCAGAGTCCCAAAGTAGGCAAATAGATATCTCCGCGTCGGTTGAAATGCGTATTGGGTGCAGATGGGTGGCAAGGCAAACGTTTCCCTCTAGACATCGCGTCTTGATTGTCTTTGAAGAAGGGCTTACCCTCCTCCAATTTTTTAGGACTGTAAGAATCTGAAGAAATTAGACGTAAATAAATATTTTAAAAACAGTTTAAACCTCCAATAAAGAACAGCTTTATTAGGATTTTGTTGCAAGCTAGAATCTCTTTTCGCAAGAAAGTCCGCTTGTTTATTGCCTCAAAGACCACAATGGCAAGGCACAAATTGAAGAACGATTTGTTTCCCTTTAAAATGAAAGTTCTCAACAATTCTTGACATTGCAAAATTCCAGGTGTCAATGAAACTATAGGTCCCGATCTAATTAGCCTAAAGTGTTCAAAAATGCGACAAACGAACAAAACCAGGTGTCAATGGGTATTCAACAGAGCTAATTGATGGGATGGACGTTTAAAAATCTGAATGAAGGACTGTTCTTTCAACTATATAATGGACAGCTAATAATTGCTTTAGGACCATACTTCACCATCGAAAGAGGTACCAATGTAACCCGCAAGGGCATAAAAAAATCCGAAAACACACCAACCCCTCCATTAAGTGGTAGTCAAACTGAGAACCATCTATAAAAATATGCAGCCAATCATTGGGAGGATATTTGGCCACAGTGGTCTTCAAGATATAGTGAATGTAGTGCGTGCTACTAGCAGAATCACAGTTCTGCTTTCTTGCATATTAGAGAGTGCACAAGCAATTAGGTGGGAATAAATTAGAGCAATATCTTACTACAGAGCAATAAATGGGGAATAAAACTAACGATCACCTAGTAACAAGGCTCATGTTGCTCAAATAGCTACATGGACAATTTTCTCACACATAACACAAAAAGGGATTAGTACCTATTAAAAGAAGCCATAAGAAAGCATTTCTTCCGATTTACCATATTTTGGTTTTAAGCATAGCCTACTATATGTACTTAAAGTATTACTAATATATAACATTAATAACAAATGACGTCAAATGCAGTTCCTTGGTTAAAAATATGTATATAGAGCATTAATTTCTTTATATAATTTTACGACACTGAAACACTGACTGTAATTATCTATATTGTCACTACCATTCTTATTTAATATATTGCCTGGAAAAGAACAAAAAAAAAATGAAACACGGAATATTAAAATTTATTTCAGTTTCATTAAAATATAACAAATTAGAATGGGGAATTCATGTGAAAAAATACTTGTCTAGCGATTTTTTTTGAGAATGTTAAAAAAAAATAAATAAAACTGACCAAAAATTCTATTACCGTTACATTAAGAAAAGGATAACTCATAATGAGATAGCATGAAATTAGAAAACGTGAAAAAATAATTGAAAATGTAATTTTGTACCAAGTAAACAGCATCATTACATGTGTAATTTGCTGAAAATATTATTATTATATGAATATTATTCGTATTCCATACCAAATGTAAATGGATTTTTCTTAATTAATGTTACTTCGCAAACGAATTTAATTTATAATAAGATATACAGAATATTAAAAATAAAATTTTTAGTACTCTAATTAAACTTTATATCAAAAATTAATTTTATATGTTTACATAGTATACCCATAGTTAATAATTAATCAAGACATGAATATTTAAGACAACAAATTTTAAATTAAATATCTTCCTCGTAGAACAAATAAAACTATTTACTTTCTAAAATTAATTGCTAGAACTTCAGAGCAAGTCCTTCAAAATAAAATTTCATTTGCTGCGTCGTGATGTTGTTTATTTATTTCTAGATTTAATCAGTGAGTCAAAATGCATCCGATGGAAATGATCTGTCAGTTTATTTAATCGCTTTAGATATGAACGATAGCAGTAATTTATTTCAAATAAATGATCGAAACATAATGCTGTCAGCATTAATTCTATCAATCGAAAATTCAACAAGGATTATTTTTTTTATCTTCCTAGGATGGAGCTGCATTGTCAGCATTTTGCTCGTGAACTGGCAATCTGTTGATAAACATTATTAATATTTCCAAGAATTTTCAACGCGCCGAATAAATTTATTTTTTTGTTTGATTATATTTGATTTATTTTATTTTTTTAGAATTGCAGATAGACAAAAAAATTTGACTACAATTCTTCCTGTCCATGTGCATTCCTTTAACATTGATTAATAATAATAATAATAAAAAATTCATTCATTTGGGACATTGATTATTTTAAATATTTTTCATAAATACAACCAGTTTTAAATTACACAATTTTTGTCGTGATATGTACAGTACGATAACTGATTGTTTAGTGAGGTAAGAATCTGTTTTAAAAGTGGGAACGATTGTAACAGTTACTATGGATTTTTTTTGTCTAATTTTTCTTTTGATATGTAACAGTATTTTAGTGATAAAAATTAAAATTATTTTCGTTATAATTAAAACCTCTCTGTCTTTATTTTTTTCTTGTATAACACAGTTGTGTTTGAATCTTTTCGAAATGATCCCTTTACCAGTTTTCATCACTATTGATTGTCAAATTATAGGATACATTTTTCAATCCCTATTTAAAATAGTGACTTGTGCAGTCTAATGTTACAACATTTAGGAAAACAATATGATTACACAAAATCCCATATCAGTGATGTAATATGATTACTTTTCATATTTGTTTTCATGGTTTTTCTAGTTAAATCAGTAACAAATTGTGACTTTAAATATTTTATAATATATAAGTCCTTAAGAGAGACTGTGTTAGTTACACAAGCTCAAATTCTCATTAAAATATTTAAAATTCGCATAAATTGTTATAAAAGAGACATTTTTCAATCCCTGTTATAAAATAGAGACTTGTGCAGTCCAATATTACAAAATTTACGAAAAACAATATGATTACCCCAAATCCCATATCAGTGATAAAATATTGATGATTTTCACAAATTAGTATTCACGTGTTTTCTAGTTAGAAGTTCACTAATATATTGTATGTTAAATGTTTGATAATATATATGCTGTTAGGGATAAAACTGCTGTTCATTACACAAGTTTAAATCATTCCTCAAATGTGTAAAATTCGCATAAACAAGTTCTTATACAGAAGACATTTAGACAAGGCTCTATACAGGTTTAACTTATAAAGAAATATATTTCACAATTATACCTCTATTTCATTATACTTTTCTTTGTATTATATTTGAATTTTTTAAAATGTAGCTATTGTTTGTTTAACAAATTCTGCAAAAAAAATAAAGATAGTTTTTGATAAATAATTTTCAACAAATAAAAATTAATTCATTTTTTTAATTTTTCATTAATTTTTATCCTTATTTTTAAGTAAACATCTTCGAGGTATAATTTGAAGTAAGAAGTAATCTTTCTAACTGACTATAACCACTATTCATTTTATGCAATATTTCCTTAAGAAACTGTTTGAAAATCGACAAGCTTTTACCAAATTTATCGTATGCAGTAAAATGAATAAACGGATCATTTATTTAACGATATTAAGGATTAAAAAAATAATATAACAAAACTATTAATTAAACTGATTAAATTTGTCCAAAAATTTGCTTCTTAGTTAGTCATTTAAAGTTTTTCAAAATTAAAGTTGAAAATTAAAGTTGCTTCTCATATTTGAAAATGTGTATATATTATAGATATATAATTTTTTTTAAAGTTAAGCTTCTTTCAACACAGGTTCAAGTTACTTTAAAAACGCTGCATCAAAATATTTGAAAACATGAACCTTCATGACATTAAATTCCAAATAGGTTAACTCATTTTAAACCATCCCACATCCTATATCATCAAACTGAGCTAAATGAGAAGACACTAACCCTCATTCACCTTCCAAACATACCAGTCTAACAACTGTTCCAGCTGATAACTTCCCTCAGTTCAAATACTGCAGCCATAGAAGCTCTTATCAAAATGTGCTGAACCAACAGGGCTTCAATCAGCGGGCATTCATTTCTGTAGCTTCTGCACGTGGCTTCAAGTGAAGCATTCATCTCGCAGGCCTATTTTAACATAATTTTCAGAAGAGGGAGCACGCAGTAAAAGGGGGGTTTATGGGGTTGCAAAGGCCGAATGCGGGTCTCTTGTTACAGTTCTGTGATTACCGCGGGGCATTAATATGTCGCTACTACAGAGGGTCACTGATAGAAAGCAGACAGGCCTTTTGCTAAAGACGCATTAAACACGTCAGGGTGGAAAGACTCATCTTATTTGGGGGGTGGATTTAATTAAATTCGGATTACTTCATTAATGCAACGTAAGTAAACATCTTCGAGCTATAATATATGATTCGAAGGGATTAATTATGATTTTTGTATGATTGTTTGTGAAACTACCAGAAAGAATATATATACAGATGTAAATGATGTTTGTTTGAAAAATGAAGCAATTCTTCATTAAATGCTTAGATAAAACGGCGTTTAAAGATTTATTTTATAAAATAATTTTTATTTTTATTTGAAAACAAATAAAAATAAAAACTACAAGAAAATAAAATACCATTTAATATATGCAAATATTAATTTTTTATAAATATTTAGCATTTAATTTTTTATACTTAGTTTGATATATAATTCGAAGGGATTAATCATGATTTCTACATGATAGTTTTTAAAGCGAAAAAGCAATACTTATACAGATGTGTCATTCAAAAATGATGCCTTGTTGAAAAATGAAAATATTCTTCA
>BPLQ01007528.1:5090-16741 GCA_021605075.1 Caerostris darwini
AAAAAAAAAAAAAAAAAAAAAAAAAAAAAAAAAAAAAAAAAAAAAAGCGCATTGGAACCTCCTCAAATTAAGCAGAACTCGATTTATTAAAATTCTGATTACAAAATTCTATTACCCATCTATTTAAGTCAAATTGGTGGGCAATTTTTTTTAATTTAATTTTTTATTTTTTTATAAATTTTCTCATTTAAATTTATTGACTGAGAAATTCGACTATTTTCCAAAGGTTTGGAAAAAAATATAGAGAGTTAATAGAACATCCATTGTAATAATAGTTGGAATAATTAAGTAAGGCTTCAGAGATTCCATGAGACATTGTCTGAATTTTGTCGCAACACTTTTTCCGTGGTAAAAAAAGTCGTGAAAATTCTGAGGTTGATTGTTTTACTTGTATTCAAACTATTATTTAGGGAAAAAAATGCTCTTTAATGGATAAATATACGGTACGATGCATTTCTACGAGCACTACACGGAATTAAAACAAAAATTTAGAATAAATTTTTTTGTTTTTTTTTGTTTTTTAAATTTAAAAAAAAAAAAAAAAAAAAATCCAAGAAAATTCCCTCTTTTTAATAATACATTTTTTTTTATTTCAATTCAAAAATTTTGTTTAAAACAATGCTCAGAAAAAAATATAATAAATGCCTTCATTTGATAACACTTTCGTATTTTTTATCAATAGAAATTTCAGGACAAAAAAAATAAGAAAAATCCATACAAACGCATCAAATTTCAATAATACATGTTATTTTAATGTAATATTGTAAATGTGATTTTAAAATGACATGAAACTAATTCAAGAAGTTTGTGCATACTGATTTCATTTGTAAAATAAGAATGGTGTCCTACAATTAATCGAATAAATTTAAAACTGTAAACTTTCGACTGTAATTTTTTCACGAATTTTTTCAATGAATAAATATACGGTGACCAAGAATTCCAATATAAAATGTAAAAATACTGTATTATGTAAAAAAACCCAGAAGACATAGAAATAAAATGTCATCATTAACTTACGATGTAACTACAAAAGTTAATAAATGTCGATGAGAATTCTCTTAATTGCTTGTAGATATACTCCATATTTTTATACGCAAAATATTATTATATTTTTTACTCATGTTATCACTGAATAACATGAGTAAAATTATTTAGATTTATTATTATTTTTTACACATTTTTATTTGTAGATTTATAGTTGCGTTACACATATGTATCTCAGTAAAATGAACCATAAAAGTATATCTTTCTAACATTTCGCTATAATTATTTAAAAAAAAATAAAACTTGGAAAGATTTAGAAACTTGCATATGGCTAAAAAAAACAAAGGCAATTTTGATGCACATTTATCGTAATGGGAATAACCTGCAAACATAACTTTATACCAATCTGCCATTTTTCGCGAAACGAACTCGTGCTTATTTACATGTTATAAACAGATAAGAGATTGCAAACGCGTATCTCTTCAGTCTCCCAAGGGTATGAAAATGGCGAAACTTTCTCACTGTGACCGTGCAAAACACACACAAATTTTTCCTCGGAAGCAGATATTGCTAAATTAATTTTTTAATTAAACAAAAAGTGTTGCGACACAATTCAAACAATGCTTCATGGAATCTCTGAAGCATTGCTTAATTATTCAAACTATTATTACAATGGATGTTCTATGAACTCGTTATATTTTTTCCAGACCCTTGGAAAATAGCCCAATTTCACAGTCAATAAAGTTAAATGAGAAAATTTATATTAAAAAAAAAAAAAAACGATATGTATTAGTAATTTTTTTTAAATAAAATTTTGGTGTTAAATATTTTTATTTATCTGTAGATAAATTTGTTTCAAATAAATGGGTTGTTGAATTTAGTAATCCGAGTTTTAGAAAACCTCATTCTGCTTAATACGAGAGGTTCCAATGCCCTCTTTTTTATACTGTACTTTCTTGACATTAAAAAAAAAATTATCGATTGATCAGTGTTTTTTTGTATTGTATGTTCTTGAAATTTTAAAATTTTTTTATCGTTTAAGCAGGTTTTTTTGTATTGTACGTTTTTGAAATTTTAAAATTTTTTTATTGATTGAGCAGGGTTTTTTGTATTGTACATTCTTGAAATTTTAAAATTGTTTGATTGATTGAGCAGGCTTTTTTGTACTGTACGTTCTTGAAATTTTACAACTTTTGGATTGATTGAGCAGGGTTTTTTGTATTGTACGTTGTATCGTACGTTCTTAAAATTTTTAAATTTTTTATGGATTGAAAGGAGTTAGGGATAGAGGGTTTTTATTATACTGCACGTTCTTGAATTTTTAAAAAAAATTTATTTCTTGAGCAGGGTTTATTTTGTATAGTATGTTCTTGAAATTTTTATCGATTGAGCGATGTTTTTATCTTGTGGTAATTTGTTATTCGTTCTTGAAATTTTTAAATTTTTTTTATCGATTGAGCAAGTTTTTTTTGGAAAGGGGGGGCTGGCATGAATACTGTCGTTTTTTCTATCTTGTCACTCTATTTGGGATAGGTGATTTTTCTGCTAATGTGTGGGAGGGGTTAGCGTCATCGCCTGATAGGTGATCCTATTCAGTGAATGTGTCATCATGTTCTAGAACTCATAAAAGTAAGATAATGTATTTGGGAGAGAAAAACGATCTGAAAAAGAAAGCGCGTACGTTTCTATAGATGTTCCAGTAACAGGAAATTTTTAAAACGAAATTTTAAACACAGAGAAGTGATTTTTGTCTCTGTGATGTTAGATGCTGCTGTTCGCTATATGGAGCAACCAGATGCGTTAGATCCGGAATTTATATTTTTTAGAGACTTGCAAAATATCGTTATAAGAAAAATTTTACTCAAAAAAACAAAACAATATATTGTAGCCTCTCTTTTTTTCATCACTACGTTAAGTATTATAATTTTTTTTATATGATACATTGGAGATGGGTCTCGTGTTCTATTTATGTATGACTATACCCGATGCCTTTATCGACAGAAGATGAAGAGAGGACATTGTTTTCTGGGAGGATTTTTAGAGGAATTTCCCACATATTTACATATCATATGAAAGAAAATCCTATGCCCGACTCGTGGCTCAGTGGTAACGTGCACCGCTGTTGAGCAGTACGGTTAAATTCAATACGGTGGCACCATTGTAGTAGACATTGCGCCTCGATGGCGTTTGTGGTGTTCATTATCTTGCCTCCTCAGCCAGATTACCTGGTGGGAGTTTTCTGGGTTTTCTCCCATACGAAACGCAAATGAGAAGGTAGTTCCCCTTAAAAGTTCTCCGGAAGGCACTGTCCTCCTTCTTCAGCGACACGGAGCCTTGTCAGACTTCTTTCTTGCCTTCTTCTTCTCCTTCCATGAATAGACTACTCATGGGGTGTCCACCCCACTCCGCCGGACACTGAGGATGAGTCTGCTGCCGGACAGCTGGAAACTCTCCCAGCGAGCCTGACAATCTATGTGAGATGACTTATCACAGACAGCATCGAGTCTAATCATTTTTGAAAGCAGTGATCCCAATGAACGTCATGGGCTGATTCAAAAGTCATTTCTTCTCATTCTCCGACTTGTTCAATCACTTTACAAAGAAAAAAAAAACACTTCTTGTCTCCTCTTCGCAGAACACTCTTACTTCCCTTCTCCAAAAGAATCCAGCTTCCAGAATCCAGAATCCAGCCAAAGAAGGGGTTGCCAGCTTCTTTTTATTCTCGTTTGAGTGGACACTTCCTCAGCCCATGGCCTATCACCAATCACGAGGGAGCAACTCATGACATAGTCCATATTCCATCTGTAATTGCTTCGACCTATGAAGGTCGAACAGAGAATGACTAATTTCATGATGCAGTCATTATCTATGACACTGATTATCTGCTGTCAGATTTGAGTGATTGGTTGTAATTATGCACTTGAATATACATTCCTTTCCCCTGGGTACAAAAATGCTATCTCTTCTCGTGGGAAAAATGCTACAAAGTATTTCTATTGTTGATGGAAATTTTATTAAATAAAGATTATTTTTTCTAAGAAATAAATTTCTCGTATAGTTTTATGTACAGATATTTCACTAAAATAAGTTTCCCCGTCTCACATTTAAAGAATTTCACTTTCTTTAACCATATTTTGAATTATTGTTTAATTTTTATTCGTAATTTTACTCTCCTTAACAGCGATTTACTTTTTTACACATTTGTATTTGAAAATTTATTATTGCTTTAAATATATGTATCTCAGTAAGTTGAATCTCAAAAGTATATCTTTCTAACATTTTGCTATAATTACTTTTTAAGAAACAAAACATCGAAACATCGATATATGGTTAAAAAAACAAAATTTTGATGCACATTTATCGTAATGGGAATAACCTGAAAACATAACTTTATACCAATCTGCCACTTTTCGTGAAACGAACTCGTGCTCATTTACATGTTATAAACAGATAAGAGATTGCAAACGCGTATCTCCTCAGTCTCCCAAGAGTATGAAAATTTCGAAACTTTCTCACTGTGCCCGTGCAAAACACACACAAACCTTTCCTCGGATGTAAGATATTGGCAAACAATAAAATCATAACACTGTTCAATAAAAACAGAAAATGGATGTCGACATAGCATTCCCAGAAGCCGAAATGGCTACTCTGCGTAAAATCCGATGTCATAATTGAATCGAATTTTTCCCCACTAAATAAAGAACCTGCGATTTGAAGCACTGTACAAATACTTTATTCCCTCGTTGATTCCCCAAACAATTCGCAACTGCAAGTCCCTCGCAATTCGAACTCGATTTTGTTCGAAATAAGGGGAGAAAGAGAACGAAAGATAAAAAAAAGTCGTTTGCACTCTTACTTCTTAGTTCGACTTCGAACGTTTTCACTATTTTTTTTTTCTTTTTTCCCCAAATCTTTTCTATGTGGAAGTGATTTTTCTGCTTCTATAAAGAACACATATGGGATGAATGCAGAACTATTTCTGCAGGAGAGCAACTTTCGCACCCTCTTGCAAATAAAGCCCGCGTACAAACATCCCGAGAAGTTGAGACCCGCGGGCTAATATAACAGAATTTCGTACGAGGGGCGGCGAAATATTCGTTCGGACTTTCTCCCGACTTGCTCTCATTTATTGTGTTGAGCTTTCTGTCGTGCGACTTTTCGACTTCGAATAAGGAAAAGCATCTGCCAGTGGAGTTTTACCATTCTTTAGACGTCCAAGAAAATCAATCGATTGTTAATATCGATACAGCCCAGAACAATGAAATCGATGCATTTTCGAAAAGGGCAAGTTAAGTATTAGCATTGAGATATTTACGAAATTGGCTAAGTTGGCGAATTGGCTTTTGATTTTTGTTTTAATTTAATAAAAGCGCCATTTTTTTAAACAGAATTTCAATAAATAAATAACAGTAGTAGAAGTATTTTTAAATTCGTTCTATATATGCAGAAATGGATATAAGTATTCCTACTCGGAATTCAAATTTTCATAGAATTTATTTTTTATGATTAATAATGTTTCTTTGAAATTATATTTAGCAATATAATAAACTGCGCATTGGCACTAGGTGCCACAGGTTTCGTATTCGAGTCCTGACAGTTCCAGGGATGTTTGTAGTGGTTCGGAATCCACTTTAAAACCTAAGTCCCGATCTAATATGACTATTACTACTATTACACCACACCACATCACTATGCTTAGAGCTGAGTGGCCCCCTATGCAGTTTGGGAATGATGTGGGAGAGAAGGTCTGATTATTATCTGTGTCGCTCTACGGTCATATGAGATCGGGACCTATGACTTAAAGGGGATTCCGAACCACGACAAACATCCATGGCGCCACCGGGATTAGAACCCGAAACCCGTGGGACCGAGAGCGCTGGAGCGCTAATCACTCGGCCATCAGGTCCCTGATCTAATATGATTGTAGATCCATGGTCCTAAGGCTAACAAGCCTACCACATAAAAATTAAATCTCTCTTATTTCAGGATCTCCCAGTAGGCATATGGGCATGGTCGAACATGCACTGTAGTGGTAGTGAGTTAGTTAGCTAGATAGTTACATTCTAAGTTAGTAAATACATTTTATTCCTATGTATTTCATTTTTTTTGCAGGAATTTTATAATTTAATTCTTGGTCACCATATATTTATTCTTTTTGAAATTAATAATTATCTTAATTAATTTCCAATAATAATTATTAATAATAACAATATAATTAATAATAATTATTAAAAATAACAATATAATTAATAATAATTATTAATTTATATTTACAGTGCTATATTTATATGATTAATTAATTGAATGAGATCATTCTTATTTTACAAATGAAATCAATATGTAAAAACTTCTTGAATTACTTTCATTTTATTTTAGAATACCATTTGCAATAATATCACAAGAAATAAATAGAATAACATGCATTATTTTTTTTTCCTAAAATTTCTATTGATAACAAAAAGTGTTTTCTACAAAAGTTTTATCAAATGAAGGCATTTATTACATTTTTTCTAAAAATTTTTTTCAACAGATTTTTTGAACTAAAATTAATATATATATATTATTAAAAAGAGCAAAATTATGATAAAAAATATGACATATTCTTAGAAATTTTTTTTAATTTTTGAAAACACTAAAGAATTAAGAAATTTATTCTAAAATTTTTGCTTTAAATTCATGTAGTGTTTGTAGAAGTGCATCGTACCGTTTATTTGTCCCTTAAAAAGCATTTTTTTTCCAACAATAGTTTGAATACAAGTAACATAATCAAGCTCAGAACTTTTTCCCGATTTTGTTAACTCTGCAAAAAGTGTTGCGACACAATTCAAACAATGATTCATGGAATCTCTGAAGCATTACTTAATTATTCAAACTATTATTACAATGGATGTTCTATTAATTCGTTATATTTTTTTTAAAACTCCTTGGAAAACAGCCAAATTTCACAGTCAATAAATTTAAAGAAGAAATTTTAAAAGAAAAAAAAAACGATCAGTGTTAGTAATTTTTTTTTACATAAAATTTTGCTGTTAAATATTTTTATTTATCTTCAGATTAATTTGATTTAAATAAATGTGTAATAGAATTTTGTAATCCGACTTTTAGTAAACCTAGTTGTGCTTAATACGAGGAGGTTCGAATGCACTTCTTTTAGTACTGTAAATTCTTGAAATTTTAAAAAAACTTTATCGATTAAGCAGGGTTATTTTTTGCATTGCAAGTTATTGAAATTCGTAAAAATTTTTATCAATTGAAAGGGGTTAGTCGTAGAATTTTTTTTATATTGTACGTTCTTGAATTTTTAAAATTTTTTTTATTCATTTAGCAGGATTTTTTTTGTATGGTTTTCCGCGCTATCGGTCACTGAGGATGAGGGACAGCAACAAGAAAACTTTGGAAACTCCACCAGTCAGCCTGACTGTCTATGTAAGACAGGCTTATCACATTCATCATCGAGTCTAATCGTTTCTGAAAGCCGTGACTGCAATGAACACTGTTGGCTGATATGAACCTAATTCCTAATGTATATTACTACTGGTCTATAAGTTGAATATAATGTTATTTGACGCACATTTTGAGTTACAGCTTTGCGTTATTATTCTTTTTTTTCATTAAAATCAATTTTGTTTTCGATTGTAGAATGTTGTTGTGTGCACTCATCTGTGATTGAAAGATCCATCTAGTAAGATTCTACAATAATTCAAGTTGGTAACGATCTCTCTATATAGAAATAAGCATGAAATACACCATAGTTTTTTTGATGTTGCACTTTCTCCTTCAAATAAGTGTATTTATTTAAATTATCAATTGTTTGATGGGAAGAATATTTTCTCTAAGAAATAACTTTCACGTATAGTTTTATGTACAGATATTTCATTAAAAAAGAATTTTTTCGTCTCATATTAGAACTATTGTAATTTCTTATATCATATTGGGAATTATAGTTTAGTTTTTATTCTTCCTTATTTTTAATTATTGTTTAGTGCTTATTCGTGTTTATTTTTATTCGTATTTTTATTTCGTCATGTTAACTTTGAATAACATGAGTAAAATTAGTTACATTTACTATTATTTTTTCACACTCTTATTTGTAGATTTATGGTTGCTTTACATCTATGCATTTTAGTAAATTGAATCAGAAAAGTATATCTTTATAACATTTTGCAATAAATACTTTTTAAAAAATAAAATATCGAAAAATTTAGAAAGATGTATATGGTTAAATAAAAAACAATTTTGATGCACATTTCTCGTAGTGGGAATAACCCGCAAATATAACCTGCAAATAATACCAATCTGCCATTTTTCGTGAAACGAGCTCGTGCTCATTTGCTTGTTATAAACAGATAAGAGATTGCAAACGGGTATCTCTTCAGTCTCCCAAGAGTGTGAAAATTGCGAAACTTTCTCACTGTGACCGTGCAAAACGCACACAAATTTTTCCTCGGAAGTAAGATATTGCCAAACACTAAAATCTGGAAGAAAAAAATCTATAGAAGAACGAAAAAAATAATAAAATCATAACACTGTTTCAATAAAAACGGAAAATGGATGTCGGTATAGCATTCCCAAAAGCTGAAATGGCAACTCTGCGTAAAATCTGATGTCATAATTGAATCCCATTTTTTTTCCCTAAATAAAGAACCTGCGATTTGAAGCACTGTACAAATACTTTATTCCGTCGTTGATTCCCCCAAACAATTCTTCAGCAGCAAGTCCCTCGCAATTCGAACGGAATTTCGTTCGAAATAAGGGGAGAAAAAGAACGAAAGAAAAAAAAAATCGTTTGCACTCTTACTTCTTAGTTCGACTTCGAACGTTCTCACTCTTTTTTCTTCTTCTTTTTTAAATCTCTTCTATGTGGAAGTGCTTTTTCTGCTTCTATAATGAGCACCTATGGGATGAATGCGGAACTATTTCTGCAAAAGAGCAATCTTCTGCACCCTCTTGCAAATAAAGCCCACCTACAAACATCCCGGGAAGTTGAGGCCCGAGGGCTAATTCAACAGAATTTCGTATGAGGGCCGTACGAAATATTTGTTCGGACTTTTGCACGACTCGCTCTCATTTATTGTGTGGAGTTTTCTGTCATTCCTCGACTTCGAATAGAATAAATATCTGTCAGTGGAGTTTTACCATTCGTTAGACGTCGAAGAAAATCAATCGATTATTATTATTGATACAGCCCAGAAGATTGAAATCGATGTATTATAGAAAAGGGCAAGTTAAGGATCAGCATTGAGATATTTACGAAGTTGGCGAATTGGCTTTTTATTTTTATTTTAGTGTAATAAAAGCAGCATTGTTTTTACAGAATTTTAATGAATAAATAAAAGTATTAGAGATATTTTTATTATAACAATATTAGAGACAATTTGCAAATTATCGCCATAAGAAAATATTTTATTCCAAAAGAAAATTATAGCCTTTTTTTCTGATCACTAAAATATGTAGTAGCATTTGGGTCTCGCATTCCATTTACGCCTCGAACCGATATCTTCGTTGGCAACAGATGAATGTAGAAGATTGCTTTCTGGGAGGAATTTTAATGATAACTCCCATGCATTTACATATCGTATGAAAAAAAATCCTATGCCCGACTCATGAATCGGTGGTGAGCATTATGGCTAAGGTTCAAACGTATAGCGGCATTGTTGTAGACACTGTTTCAAAACGAAAAGATTCGATGGCGTTTGGGAACTTCAGCATCTTGCTTCGACAACCTGGTGAAAGGTAGTTTTCTCCCATACGAAACGCAAATGCAGAGGTAGTTCTCCCTAAAATTCTCCAGGAAGGCTTCTCCTTCTTCAACGACTCGGAACCAAGTCAGACTTCTACTTACAGGTGCTCCATCATAGCAGAAGCTGCCCCCTTTCCCTCCATCCATGCGTAGATTACTTATGGGGATGCCGGTCCCGCGCTGCCAGATACCGAAGATTCATCACAACAATAAGAAAATCCTGGAAACTGTCCCAGCCGGCCTGACTGTCTATGTGAGATGGTTTATCGCACTCATCGTCGAGTCTAATCGTTTATGAAAGCAGTGACTGCAATGAACACCGCTGACTAATTCGAACCTAATTCCTCCTGCATGTTACTAATGGATCACAAATTAAATGCTATTTTATTTGACATACATTTGATTTAGAATTATGTGGTAATTTTTAAACGTAATCTCCGGCCAGTACGGTCATTTTACAGGAAAGGGGGAGGGGGACACGACAATTCTTGTCGTCTTGTCATAGAACATTCTTTATTGCCTTCTTTAGAAACATCTCTTTAAGAAAATCAGATAAGAGGGGGAGGTGGATGTGTTTCCCTCACTTCTCATTGGAGTGGAGAGTTTCTCTAGCTTCCTCAGCCCATGGCCTATCATAAGTTTCTCTAGCTTCATGGCCTATCATCTACGTCTTCAGCTCAGCCCATGGCCTATCATCTACGTCATAAGTTGCTGTCTCATAATCATGAGACAGCAACTTATGACGTAGTCCATAGGCAATTTGTAATTGTTTCGGCCTGTGAAGGTGGAAGAGACAATCGCTAATTTCATGACATCTCAATATCTACGACACTGATTATCTGGTGTCAGATTTGAATGACTGATTATTTCATTAGAACAAAATACTAACTGCATGAAGTACAAATATCGACGTTACTATTTATATGCTGTCAGATTTGAGTGATAGGTTGCTATTATGCACTTGTTAAAGAATATACATTCCTTTCCCCTGGGAAGAGAAATGCTATATCTCTTCTCGCGGGAAAAATGCTACAAAGTATATTTATTTAAATTAAAAATTTTTTGATTTAAATTTTATTAAATAAATATTATTTTCTCTAGCAAATAATTTTCACATATAGTTTTATGCACATATATTTCCTTAAAAATAAGTTTTCCCGTCTTACATTTCATACAGTCCCCTTTCTTTATCCATATTTTTAATTAATGTTTAGGTTTTATTCCTAGTTTCACTCATTTTAACAGCGGTTTATATCTTAAACATTCTTATTTGAAAATTTATTGTTGCTTTTAAATATATGTATCTCAGTAAGGTGAATCACAAAAATATATCTTTCTAACATTTTGCTATAATTACTTTTTAAAAAATTAAACATCAAAAAATTTAGAAAAATGCATATGGTTAAATAAAAAACAACTTTGATGCACATTTATCGCAATGGGAATAACCTGCAAACACGACTTTATACCAATCTGCCACATTTCGTGAAACGAACTCGTGCTCATTTGCTTGTTATAAACAGATAAGAGATTGCAAACGCGCATCTCTTCAGTCTCCCAAGAGTATAAAAATGGCGAAACTTTCTCACTGTGACCGTGCAAAACACACACAAATTTTTCCTCGGATTATATTTCTTTTCGGATTATATATTTTTTCGGAAATACTGTCAAACAAATCTAGAATGAATAAAAGAAATAAAAAAGGACAGGAGAATGGAAAAAAATAATAAAATCCTAACACTGTTTCAATAAAAACGGAAAATGGATGTCGACATTACATTCCCAGAAGCCGAAATGGCAACTCTGCGTAAAATCTGATGTCATAATTGAATCCCATTTTTGCCCCTAAATAAAGAACCTGCGATTTGAAGCACTGTACAAATACTATATTTCCTCGTTGATTCCCCCGAACAATTCGCAGCCCCTC
>BPLQ01007529.1:0-23865 GCA_021605075.1 Caerostris darwini
ACCAATGTTCGATTTATCGAGTTATCATGGAAAAACTGCCATATAGGAGAGCATTTTTAATAAAAATGTAAAATTTGTTTTTTTAAAAAACTATTCATAAAAATACTTCAAAAATAAAAACCAAAAAAATCGTATTTCAGACTAGATTGTGAAGTCTCGGACTATATTACAAACACATACCTACCTACCTACATGCATACATTCATACTTATATACCTACCTACATACATACCGGTCTATTTGCCAGCTGCATTAGAGACCTACATACATACATGTTTACATACCTACATGTTTACATACCTACATACATACCACTCAAACTGAACGCGGGCTAGGTGGCCAATTGGCTAGTTCTCTGGGCTTTGATACCACAAATTTCTAGGTTCGAATCTCGACGGTGACATGGATGTTTTTGTTAGTGGTTCGAAATCCACGTTAAACTGTAGGCACAGGTCTAATTAGTTTAAGGTGTGCACAAATTGAACGTAGAATGACAAACCTGCTGGTCTGTAGAATGCGAAAAGCAGGCCCATCTATTTTAAAAGTGTCTTGTCCGATAATAGGAACATTTAGCTGAAAGACAGCAAAACAGAAACAAAAGAAGACACTACAATAGTGCTCGAATGCAGGAATGGGTTAGGGAAGGACACGTCCCTGTGTTACGGTGTCCTTAAATGGGCCTGAAAAACATTGATTTGCAAATCAATTCCAGTGGATCGACTTCTTAACAGGTCATTTACACCCACTAGTACTGAATTGTCTGGGTCCATTTTCGATTTCTGTTTCTGGGATTAACAGACAAGGAATATTGCTTACAGATTGTTCTGCTATTACACAAGAAATACCATTTGCGTTTAAACGGAATCCAGGGACCACATATAATATTGTTATTATTAGTTTCCCAAAGATTTCGAGTCATGAAAATTTTTGTTTACTATAAAAAAGAATGTTAGATAAACAAAGTAAGAAAGTATAATATTTTTTAAAACAAAAGAAATATTTTATTTTAAAATAATATATATATATACACAAGAAATACCATTTGCATTGAAGGGAATACAGGGACCACATATAATGTTATTACTAGTTTCTTAAAAATTTTGAGTCATGGAAATTTTTATTTTATCAAATAAAATGCCATAAGAAAATGTCAGATAAACAAAGCTAGAAAATATATTTTTTTGGATAAATTGGCGTTCGGAATCATCCTTCCCATTCCTGGCATAAACACGAGAGTTTTCTATTCGGCTCGCTTGTACGTTTTCGAACCCGGCTGCCCGATTTGTGTAATCAATCTAGCCACTCTTATGTAAATAACCATACTTTTCAAAGGAACTTTATAAAATCTTGAACTGTTTAAATTTTAATACTGCTATTATTATTATCAGAATCCTTTACTTTGCAAATAATAAAACACTTATTGCACTTTATAAGTTTTATTAACAAATAAACTATTTGTAGAATAATCGATAAAATTCAAAATCAATCTGATTTATTAAATAACTGGTTCTAGTTCACTTTTAAAAGCAAAGTTTCCAATAATTTAGGAAATGAAAAGCTATCTAAATCCCACGCGAAATATTACCAAATCTCCTTTCATAAGTTTTTCCTCCCCATTTAATGGTCTTAATGGTGCTTTTATTAAAAGCATCGGCCGGGAAAGATTAAATGGCATTATTTTGAGTGTTCAAGAAAGATAGCGAAGGCTTTGAATAATGAGAAATATTAGAAAAGTCAGAACCAAAAATTTGTATAAAATAATTAAATGAGTAACATGATGCTTTCGAATTACTGACTCCCATACAACACTGTTTTAATTTAGAATTGCGAGTTATTATGTGGTAAGTCTTAATATATTTTAATAAGAGAATGATCATATAAGCTAATTTTAAATTCAAACAACTGTTTGTTTTATTTGATCTTCAACATTGAAAACATAAATTGATGAGGGATTAATATAAACCGAGTTAACAACAACTTTGTTGAATATTTAATTATTATTTTATGTTTAATCAATTGAGGCAGCAAGAACATGAGACTTCTGATAAGTATTATGTAGTTAATTAATTTACTTTAATACTTTTGTGTACTTTTCTGGCTAGATACTTTTTAATTACAGTCTCATTATTCAATTCAGTTAAATAATAATAGTTGTTTAATTTGCCATTTTAATTGAATAAAATGTCAATGACAAATATTGTGATTAATTATTTTGCAATTTAGTTAATGCTAAATTTCAATTTATTTGACAGGGTATTTTATCAATATAGAATAAACTTTGTACGGCCAGTAGCTTCGGTTGTAATAAATAAATGTTGCCTGAGGAGTTATACCTCTATGATGCATAATTTTAGAGCAAAAGGCGAAATTAAAAGTATCAAGTCACATACACTCAGAGGAAAATGATCTTTGATAAAAATAGAAACAGCAGTAATTGAATATGACATGCCCAATATGACTTTCCTAGTTTTTTACATAGGAAAGTGTTCAAAATATGTTGGCATTTATGCACGCACCGTACATTGGCGATGTATATGATCCAACAACATTATGATTGTTTTGTAGTATGTAGAGTTTGAGATACCAATTCGTCCAAATGTCCATTATGAAACAAACATTACGATTACAAAATTGAAGACAATATGGAGACGAACAACTACGTCTTGTTTTAGTATGTAGAGACTGAGATACCAATTTCTTCAAATGTTCTCATATAAAAATGTCCAAATGAGTTTGATGTGATATAACGGCAACAATACAATAGGACTTTGCCATCCAACTTGTCATTGCCTAAGTGATATCATCAGAGTTTCTAATGCATTGTCACTAAATTAACTGAAAATAAAGTATGCATCAAAATAATAAAGATCAAAATATTTTTTTTCGACTTAAAATTTGCCAATAGCATTTGTTACTGCTTTTCCATACATTATATCACAATACTTGTTTGATTTCTGTTTAGTGTTTTTATATATTAAAAAATTCTGCCTTTGTTTATATGCATTATTTAAACTCGTATATAATTAATCATTAAAATTACAGCATATTTAAAATGCATTCAATAATTAACCATTTATTAAAAAATATATTTGAAACTCAAAACCCTTAATTTTTAATAGAATAAACTAGTTAAAAACGGGCATTTCACAAATAAATAAAATGCAAATAGAATTTTAATGATTCTTTTTATTCCAATTGAGGCTAAACAGACAGAACAAGCCTATTCACATTTTTAACGAGTTAGCGAGCAAAATACTTCCTAAAAATAAATTGAAGTAGATAGTTAAAAAAATACATTTTAGCAGAATATTTTGAGGAAAAATGAGAATAAAAATGATTCGTTAAATAATTGATGAAAGATTCATTACAAAAATATAACTATAAGCTTCAGCATTTAATTACTTAAATATTTGTTTTTAATTTAGCGTTGTCTGATCAATGAAAGCGTTGAAGTATTTTTCTGATTTTGGTTTTAATTAATATTCAAGAATTAAGTTATAAACCAAATATTTTAATGAGAAAATGGATCATACGTATTAAACCAAAAACTTACATTGTTCTAATGACTATCAAATTATCTTTGGACAAATTTTGGAAAAATAATTGTAGAGGAAAAATCTTTTTCTAGCCTTCTTTAAATCTAAGAATTAGAATCAAGGAGAAAGCTATAATAATTAGACTTTTTTTTCTTTTGTCCTTCAAGTTATATTTTATCTTCGTCGAATTTTCTGCTTCAACTGCATCGTTTTTATTCGATGTATAGAAACATATCATTATTTATTATTAAGTATTTAAACTAGTAATATTTGAAGAGAATAATGAATTCAGTTTCATTTTGAAAGAGACACTCAAATATTGCATCCGGTTTTTAAAAAGATGTTTCAAATTTTTTTTATTTTTGAAGTATCTTCAACTTCCGTATCCAAAATAAATTTTAATAAGCGTAATGTTTTATTTTTCTTATTTCTGATTCGTATATTAATTTTTATAAAAAAAATGTTTCAGACATTGTAACAATGTCTTATATTCTAGTTACAAAAAATGTAATGAGATAACAGAATGACATCAAGTTGGCATAATGACATTTGTTTCTGGATAATTTTAACCTTCCAAATGTCGTCCCCTCTATACCAACTGTGGCCTGATGGCCAATTGGCTAGTGCTCTGGCCTTTCGTATAACAGGCTCCAAGTTCGCATCCGGGCGGTGGCATGGATGTTTGTTTGTGGTTCGAAATTCACTTTAAAATGTAGGTCCCGGTCTGTTTAGCTCATTTGTACATAAGATGACCGTAGAGCGACAAACCAAACCAAAACTCTAGTCCAACGTGAAAGATTACATGTATTTCTTAGATACACTATTTCGAAAAGTAAATTAACTGTTAAAATTAAAACTGTAAAGAATGTATCTATGAAATTATGGTTTAAATAATAAATGAAATTTATTTAAAGAAATTTTATTGAAATTTCTATTCTATATCTTTATTTAATATATAATATAAATAATGTAAATTTAACCAGTAACAGGGGAGATGAAAAAAGTAGGATATAACAGGGCACGTGCGGTCTCAGAGACATCACATCGTTATAGATTTTTTTAAATCATTTAATTAAATTATCATTCTTATATTTCACTTAGATGTTCTTTGGAATTTTACCTGTCAGAAAAATATATGTTTTAACATTTTAAAGTGAAATGAAACTTTTATCAGAGCCTTAGAGTTTTCGATGAAATGCATATGCTGCACTATATTTTATGAAATTAATTATAAAAAAGGAATCTTTTGCTCTAATTATTGTAATATATTTATTAAATTTGTAAAATCAATTTCAATAAGAGAAAATTTATTATATCCCAACACAAAAAAAAAATTTGGACAGCATCTAAATTATCAGTATCTCACAGATTTCCTGGAAGCAAATAATTAAGTCCTCGTCTTCTTTGGCACAGTTTGTGCACCTTGTTTGCTTGCAATGCACGCATAATTTTGTGTTCATTCCAAACAAACAGAGTCTTTCTTTTCTTGTTTGGAAGAAACAAACCACACGTTTTTTATTTTAATTCTTTTTACACTGCTCCATATTCTAAGTTTCCGCTTGTTTGCTTCTTTTCATAATATCCTTTTTTTCTTCAGGCACAATTCTCGATTTATTTTTTGGATTTTTAACTTTATGTAATAATGGTAGAGCTAAATTTCTCGCTAATGTTTTCAAAAATACTGGTCATAAGAAGATTTTGGGAATAATTTTGGGCCAAAATACATGAGTTTATTGTGCTCATATCTAGTAACCGGTAGAATAGAGCCATAAGCCGCTGTTCTCCTACTACATGAATAAACAGAACATTTTTCATCTAATGCAGCAACACCACCTTTGGTTCTGTTATAAAATGCTACAGCCGTTTTTGAGTCAGAGAAATCATTATTGTCTGAAAATTTTCAGAATATGTTGGGTGAGTTTCATCTAGAATCTTTTGCATCTCTTCCGCATAACTCGGATCAGATGGATGAATATATCTACTCGGATCTAACTTCACAGCCATGTGTACTACTGCCTAAAATTGTAACAATGAAAGAAAGATGAGGTCTCACAGACCACTGTAAGAATGTGATGGAATTTCTACAGGATGCAAGTGTCAAAACATTGTGGTAAGAGGGAGGGGAGTAATGTGTCACAAAATAAAGCTAGAAGAAGAATCCATTCAGTTGGCCTAGGCAAGGAGGAATATGAACAGTCTGTGAGACCACACATTTCCTATAATTGTTTAAGATATTAAATTAATTTAAAATGCTCAAAGAATTGTATAAATGAAGTGAAAATGAAAGGATTTAAATTGTCGATATGATTAATGAATTATTTATAAGAATTTTATAAATGAAATGAAAATCAAAGGAATAAAATTGTCGATATGGTTAATGAATTACTTACAAGAATTGTACAAATGAAGTGAAAATCAAAGGAATGAAATTGTCGATATGGTTAATGAATTACTTACAAGAATTGTATAAATGAAGTGAAAATCAATGTAATGAAATTGTCGATATGGTTAATGAATTATTTACATTTCAGTAAAATATAATAAAGAAATCAACATTAACAACTTTAAAGATAAAAAGTAATAGACCAGTCTTCATAGTTATTGAATCGCAACGTTGCATTCTGAGCAAATGCGCTTGGAGTGCTCCAGACATATAAATTTCTGACAAATTTCACAGTTAAATCTTATGATTCTAATGTGCTTGACATTTTGGCAAAGCTCTCATCTGCTTTTCCCTGATGTCGCTCCTCCTAGTTCAATACCTAGTTCTGTTTTTCTTCTCAACTTTCATTATTGGATCAATTTGAAGATCAGTAGGGGCTCTTCGCTCTATTTTGTTTTACAAGGACAGTTCAAACTGTCTCCGGTAGATTCTTCAAAGAATTTTTTTATATATTGTTAGTTGAATGAATTATGCAGCTATTGATTGCAACTACATTCAAACAAGAGAAAAGAAAGCACTTGAAATCAACGTCTAATATTTCTGGCAACACCATAAGTAGCACAATGTTTGTTCACTTAGTAAGGTTGTTGTATGTGTTAATTTGGGGGAATTTTTAAGTCACCGGCGTCTTCTTCCATGGCCGCGTGGTCATAAAGCTTTGAAATTAATCAAACTTTTATTATTTTTTAAAAACTAACTTTTAAACTTTTAAAACTAACTTTTTTATTAACTTATTTTAATTTTTATTACGCCTTGGCACACACGAAAGAAGAGACATATCTTTTCTAAAACTGAATAGAATAATATAGGGTTCACACATTTTCGTCAGTTGGAAGTCATTAGGAATTCGAACAGTGGCTCTATTCCTACATAGTATTCCTACATAGTCCTCTCCACTATGTTTGTATCAAATCAAATAGTTTTGAGATTAACATAATAAATATTTCTTGTAACTAAAAAACAGATACTATAGAAACTTACATTAAAGTCGCGCGTATCGGTTAAATACAAATGACGGATCTGCAGAGACCTATTAATACTTCAAAATTCAAATTATGACTGAAAGTAATTTTAAGTGAGCGGGAGGAATAGCAAACAAGGAATATTCGTAGCACCATCTGGTCTACAAATGCATAACTAAAATCAACTGTAGTGTATCACTCACATACGAGCCGCCGCTGGAATGTTAAATAATTTTTTTTTTTACATTTTTAATGGATAAATGAAAGAAATAATTATTATAAAACACTGCAGTTTTGCTTATGCGAGTGCTATGTACACTACACGCGGTGAATTCTTTTAAACTTTCACTGTATTGACAGAAGGAGACACGCGATAGGTTGTGAGGAACGTCTTCTGTCTTTTACAGGCAGATTGGATCACAGTAAGATCTTCTGTCGTCCCATAATCCGCTGTTGAACAGTCATAGTTTGGTGCGTTGCAATTTTAATAATTTCAGAATAGAAATAATGTAGTTAGTGCTACACTTTTTGTTTAATATGTTATTTGATATATTTTTATTATAATGATATTTTTGTTATAATTTGTTTTTGGTTTTAATGTCCGTTAAAATTATATATTTTAAAATAATTTTATGAACATTTCAATATATCATTGGATATATTATTTTGCAATGCCAGACAAATAACACGAGGTAAAATACTTGATAAGATAGATTTTGTAACAGATTCAACTCCAACCAGGGTTCAAAGTAATGATTACTCATAAGAAAACATACAGCTATAATACAATAATTGCTTATCATATCAGAGTATTCAAAACTGTCTGTCACAAACTCAACCGTGTCAAATCTTCCGTAACCATCAGGAATCGAACCATCATTAATGTCCACCCTAACTCACGTGTATTACGGTAGAGCCACGAGTGAGCACACTGAGTATCATGAAAATTGTGTAAGTGTTATCAAAAATACATTTAACTTATCAGTACAAATTTCTAATGAATTTAATGTTCATAAATTGAGTATATTAAAACGAATTTAATAAAAATGTGACCTGTAAAATCATTTTTAATATATTTAAAAGATAGTTTGAAGGTTTCTGTAACACAAGAATTTAAAATTAAAAGAGAATACTGTTAATGAATTAGACTCATATTAAATATAAATAAATACAGCAAGAATCTGAAAATTAGTTTGAAATGTAAGAAAATCTTAATGAAAACCTATACGAACCTTGATATTTTCAATGAAAACTTTTTTAAAAAATATATAAAAGTTTTAAAATGTAAATAGATAATATTGCAAATAAATTCAAATATTGAAAATAAACTGAAATATTGAATATAAATTTGTCATAATAATAAAAAATAAAATAAAATATTAAACAAAAAATAAATGTGTCCTATATCGTCAACAATACACTTTCAAATGTCTAATATTCCGGTCAAAACTTAATTGTTATGGAGTGTATAATTTTTTTTATTTATAATATCAATAGCATTAATCATAAATAATTGGTGGAACAAACGTTTTTAAGAAACCAACTCAAAAAATCATTATGATTATCGAATGTGCAATAGAATAATATGGACTTCATTTGTTGTAGCACAGAAATCCACATTTCAAGAAGTCTGCATTCTATATGTTTATTAAAAAGCAGAATGTCTAGGCACCAAATGAAAGAGCGCAGCGTAAGTAAATTTGCGATTTAATAATAAATGTACATAAACAAAAGTAATATGCATCAAAGAATGTATTTGAAATGTCATTCACGAGCTAATAATGTAAGAACCACATAGTTCGTACATGAAGCTCCAAATATTCTAGAACATTCCGAGCATTTCTCTGACTTCCCAGGTAGTCAAATTGATAAAAAATGTCTATGATGTGCACATTGCTGGTAATCACAATGACACATTGATCCCATAGCACATTGCCGCCAATACACCCCAACAGCCCTATCCATTGTCGGTCAAATAGGACATCTAAGTGATTACAAATGTTACAATCTTATCGTATAAAAGTACCGCGAAGAAGACCACTGTGCTACTCACCCATTATATTCCGCAACCCAGTAAATCAAACTCATAGCTGTCAAATCATCTGCTGTCTACTACCGATGTGTCGTATGTAAAATGAAGATTATCTGCGGAAACGTCCGAAATCCCTACGACAGAGCAACACTGTCTACCGTGATAGGAAATCATTTCCGACCCAGTCTTGCTATGTGATTCCAAATGATATATGCATATCCTACTCCTCTTGAATGTTTGTGAATCTGGTGCTGTGATACTTTGAATAACATAAAGATTCCTTGTCCCTACACAATAATTTTCATTAATTTTAATTGTTATGTAGATCAGAATAATGACTTAATATAATTCTTAATAATGAATTAGTTACCGTATTTTATGTTTATGTAAAAATATATATTTAATAATCGAACCATATCTTAACTGGCAAATGGGATGGGAATTACGTAATATTACATATGTACTAGTATATCCTTAAAAAATTTGTTCAATGAACGTTCAATTTTTTTTAAATAATATCAGTTACTTTTAATTAAAAACATTCTGGCATGTGTTTTCATAACGTTAGAATAATTATTTAACTTTCTATGATAGAACTTGATTAATAAATAAAAATAATTAATTTAAATTGATTAATATGAAAAAATAAAAACAATCGTAATCCACGTATAAAAGGTAAGGGGAAATAAGGGTTCTTGTGATAAATGGATATTTAAGTACTATAAAATGTTTCTATGAAACACTGCTGTACTGCACAGTGCGGATAGTAAAATGACATCTTTCAACTAAAACGTAACAGTCTTAAATCGTGTGTTGACTCTTATAGAATTGTTTCTTTTCTTTTCATTTAAAGTTGATTTCCAATCATTTGACCTAACGTCATTTGCAAATATAACGGTATATAAGTATGTAGTAGAATCAATGTTATTAAGGTCAGATCGTTGAAGTCCAACAGTACTAAATCCACGTTTTTCTGCAATAATTTGAAACAAAGGTCCTACAGAGATGACTGCAGGCATGTTCGTACTCTTATTTCGACCTCTTCGACCTAGTCAAAAGACTTCACAGCCTACAGATTTACTTCGTCCAACCTAGCATTGACTCGGAAACTTATTATTCAGCTTTATTTTCTGCCGTTCATATCAGAAAAAAGTTTTTACATAAGATATTTTATTTTTTGCATTGTTTTCTTATTTTAATTAACTTTACAACAAAATTAATTATTTTATTTTCTTAAGAAATAGACTATAACATGAATATTAGGGGAATGTTAGAATGTTATATTTGACTATTACCTGAATGTTAGGGGTGAAAAAAATTGTTCATAAAGTTTTCCTCAGAAAATAAGATAAAAGTTGGAACAGAAACATCGTTTAAAGTACCAAACTATTCTGCCCGATACAGCTTAAACAATTATGTTATACAAATGTCAACTAATCTATACAATATCGTTATCAGTTTGAACTATTATGCTAAACTGCAACCATAATTAAATTTGATGATTCAAATCGGTCTTTGTTTCCAAATAATAACTCTATGTTCAATACATGAGTACACTGCCCGGGAGGAATAATGCGCCCTTATTATGATTGGGCTTTATAAATATACAAATTCTGGAAAACACGCAGCTGAACAAGTTATGCAGATAATCTAAAATGTAAGTTGGTCAATTATAATTCTGGATAAAAGGGGAGGAAACGGCATATTAACCAATAATCACTAAATTCTGTCTCCTGCTGTATCTAGAATTTCGAGAAATTTTACGATTCAGTATACAGGTGTGGATTAAGATATGCCTGGAAATTGACACAGAAGTCAGTTTTGGCAATCCAGTGATTTACGTCCATTTGTAGATTTACGAGCGTCTGGTTGCTTTTACCGTCATATTGCTGCTGAAATGCACGTAGATGTGCCCACTGTGCATAGAATTTGGATCAGATGAATCGATGATGAAAAAAATTCACTTAGACATTGTAGTGTCTTTTTTGATAGATGCAATCTGATTACAGATTCCTGGTACTACCGCATCCCAACAGCAACACTCTGCAACTCAGTTTATACGAGTAACACATTAAGTGAAAGGGGTGTGACATCAGCCGTTTCTCTACAACAAAAGCAAGCTTGAAACTTCTCCGAGCTTCTCTGCAATAATTCATCGACGGTAACTCATAACTCAGTTGCTCAGTTGCGCCTGAGGGTACTAAACCAGTTAGTAACACGTAAAACAGAACGTACAAATAGACTAATCAGTTGGGAAGCGGTGACAACCCCACAATCAACTTTTTTAATATTCTGAGAAATGTGTAGACAATTTTGATGCTCCAATATCTGGGAGAACAGTTTTAGGACTTTTGGCAGAAAGTGGCCACTCTTTGTAAAGAGTGCCTTTGATTTTAATCCATTTAAGTGAAAGATTCGATGGTGTTGGGTGCAAAGCCCTTGAAAAATTGTCAATACGGTATTCAGCGACTAGTTTCCTGTCTGATTATCAGATGATAATCACTGGCTGAAAGTCTGAGTTTTGGCGGATGAAATAACTAGGCCATTAATGTCTTTAAAAAGTGCCCAGGCTACAATGATGTGATTTGAAAAGAGCAAAAGATTAGGAGTTCAAGGTAAAGCCGTCAGTTCATATTATGTTCAGGACTTCGTGGCAGCCATTATCACATAGTCATGAACATCTGATATTGATTCCAGTAGTTGATACTCAGTATCTTGATAGACGCTTCATATAACATCCAGCAGAAAGTGCTCCGGAACATAATTCATTCATTCCAGGGCAAATCCCACCTGCTTCAGATGCTTAGATCTGTTTGTAGCCTAGAACTTTCATTTGCTTACGTGACAGAAGCTTAGATTCACAATAAGTTTTCTCAATGGAATGAGTGTTGATCTGTCTTCGTCGTGAAATATCCAGTGCTGAAATGAGATTTTGTTCTGTGTTAATGGGCCAGATAACACCCATAATTGCAGTATTTATGCTTGCACTACAAAATTCGCCTACATTGCCCAAAGGTGACTTTTTAATATGGGTTCACTGTGCCATTAATATTTGGATCTTTTTTCTTTCAGAAAATGGCTTCAAGTTGTGAGCAATGACTGCTGGTGGCCCTTAATGTTGTGGCATATTCTTGGAAGACCTGTCAGTACCGTGGCAATTTGAAACCGTTTATTGTACCTCAGGTACAACAAAGTCAGTATCCTACATCGACCATTTTAATACTTGTTGTATGGTCCGTAATGAATCTTTGCTCGACATTTCATGAATGAGCACCTCCATTATTAGTCTCTGCTTTAGTAATCCATGTCACTGCTTCACATTGATCATGACTTCGAATTATTCATTCTAGTTATGGAGCTACTTAAATAATATTCTTTATTGTGAAAGTATTGGCCTAACATCGTTTATCGTGGATGTTGCTGTTATATTGGCCTTATTGAAAGACTTAATTACTCTATATGTGCGAGACATCCCTCCATACCATATAAGACGGGATGTTGAACTTTTAGTGTAACACAATGATGACCACATTGAGAAACTTGCCTTAGATCTTTCTGGACACGATTAACTGCTTAATTGTTATATTTCTTGATAAACTGATTTCTTGATTTTCCTTACATCTGCTATTGTTACCACCATCATCATTTGCAATAGTTTGATGGCATGTTGATTGACAACTACCTAATAAATGCTGAAATTATTATTTTTATTCCGAGTTGGTTGTTTTATTTATTGGATTTTATATATTGTGCTATACAACGCCTCTTAGTGGACATTTTAGAACTAATTTTTATTTTTGGAGATTCTTTTAGCATCCTTGATTTGTAGCATTTAGATACTGAGCTATATACCTACCAAATTTGATGTAAATCTGCTAACCGATTCCAACTACAAGATGCAAGTAGTGAAGGCTTAATTATAGCCACTCGGTATATAAGGAACATATTATTCATGTTTAAACATGTTTTTATTTCCAAATACTAAGTTTTTTAAATATAGGTAATTATTTTCTAAGATGATAGATTTAGTTCTGCACCCATACTGATCCATTACATTTAGGAATGAGCACCAACAAGAGTAATACCTAGAGGATTCACTCTCTCCTATCCTCCACTTTGAGCTCAACAGAAGAAATATCAGACATTCGGAGTTATTGTATATCCCTGGCATAGACAAAAAACTTTCGATTCGACTTCGCTTGCCATGTTTCAAAACAAACCCTCCTTGTTCGAAAACTCAATGTACTATCTGCCAAGAAATTCAAAGCCCAAGTTTTGACATTTATTTGTGTTTGTTTAACACAAATGTAAATAACTATGGAAAATTTGCAATAAAAAGTCCATTAATTCTTAGTGCTGCTTCTTTCATTACCAATTTTAACGATGATATTAATGTCTATTACTTTTAATTAAATGCATGGTTTCTTCATTACTTTTTTTCTTGTTGACATGTAAGTTGCTTCAGCGCTTTCTTGTAGAAGAGGAGCACCATATTAATGGAGAAATGTTAAGGCTATAAACTTCTAACATATTTGTTCAAGAAAAATAAAAGTTAATACTTTCCAAACTTTTAAAAAAGTAATTTATCTTTGCGAGGTAATTCTCTCGCCGAAAATAAACAGAAGTGATGTCCACGCTGGAAGAATTAGTTTTTCCACTTTTAAACAAATTCCTTCCGCGAGGAAAAGTCGTTTAAAATTAGGATGCCTCTGAATTCTCGAGATTTAAATATTTTCTTTCATTTATGTAATCTTGCGATAACTTAAGTTCAAAATAAGGATTATTTTGTCTTTAGTTATTCATAAGATGGATAAAATACATTTAAAAGATATCGCATTTAAATGTATTTATTTGACCAATATATCTTTGAATCTTATACTTTTTAAAGATTTATACAGTCAAACTTGTATTTTTGAACACTTTTTTATGCAGTATATGAAACAAATTGTACATAAAAGTACATAATATGAATAAAATACGCAAATTTTAAAAAGTTTGTTCAAACCTTTTTTTTCTAACAAAATCAGAGTATAACTTTGAATGTGCAATTTTATGCCAATGCAGAATTATTAAACATGCCTTATTAAGAAAAATAAGCTTGTTTAAATTAAACTGAAATTTTAAAAATTTCAAAAATAATAAAAACTATTTTCCAAAACTTTAAAGAAACGTTGAATATTTAGTTTTAGTTTATTTAATACATTTTTAGCAATTGTATTACATACTAAAAAGTTTTAAACTTCGAAAAAATTTATACAATTAAAATTGTTTATCTTTAAATTTTATTATACATCATTGATTGAAAATATTTAAATCTAGAGAATTCAGAGACATCTTAGGTTTTTTTAATGTTTAAGAATGTGATTTTAATTTGAAATAAATAAAAAAATTTTATAATACATAAATATATGCTTTCAAGATATTTATTTTCCCAAACTTTTGTAGTATTGAACAAGCCAATATATTAAAAAGCAAAATTTATACTAGTAATTTAATGATTGTTTATATTTTTTTTTTATCTTCAGAGACGTTTTCAATCAAAATTATAACTTATCAAATATGAATGAATTTATTGATTTTTTACAGCCTAAATAATATATAATTTCAGATAAGTAGCATAACTATTAAAAAAGGGAAAACTTCAAAATTTATTTTGCTATCAGCATTACTTAGATATTGAACAGATATTTTTACATATTATTAGGAAGTTATAAAATAAGTATCTATAGTTGGATTTGTATCTAACTTGAAGAAACAACTCATATGAAACCGAAATTAATTACAAAGAAGCAGGAAAAATTACAAATTGGAAGAAACACTATTATCAGAATCATCCCAAATCCCAAACCAAGAAACTACCTTTCATGACTGCTAACAACGTGACAAACAAGCTTTTTAAGTTAAACATTATTTTTTAAACAATTCTACCATAACAGCTCAAACACCGCAATTGCTTTACGTATAGCTATCTAAGTTTGTGAATGGAATGCTTAAAAATATCCTTAATGTAAAGTTCACTGAGAAAAATGGCAGCAAAATTTTAGGAGAAGGTATCATTTACTATAAAATGTGGAAGGGAAAGAAAACCAGTACCTCTCCACATAATAGAAGAAATTGTCAGTGCAATTGTCGAATCAACAACTCCAGTAGAATGCCCAAATGCATGTGAAATTGCTCGAAACTTGTTGTTATTGTTGCTTGTTGTTCCACATGCCACTGTTCGAAAAGTTTCAAGAGAGGGAATCCAATTTTATGCTTATAAAATTACTTTTCAAAAGAATTTTTTTATAATTGACGTAAACCAGAAAATAAATGCATCAACATTTTTATATGAGTGGAACAGTAAATACGAAGAACTATCGAATATGTGCTTCAGAGCCATTAAGTGTTATCCAACATATGCCCATCCCTCCTCTAAAAATCCTGGTATGATGTGATTTTACCACAAATTTTATTCTTAATGGTTTTTTTTTTATTTTATTTTTATCAATTTAATTATTTATTGTTGAGAAATTATGGCTAGTATTACATGCTTTTTACATGTTCAGTTACTGCACAAGGATATCTTCATACATGCAAACTTTTGTAATTCCTCAACTAAAAAAAGACAGTACCTTTCTGACACAATTTTTTATGAAAGATGAAGCTCCACTCCATATTGCGTGACCAGTACAGGATTTATTTCTAAGACATTTTGAAGAAGATAAAGTAAAACTGGCGTTTTTTCATTTCGTGGCACCCGAGATACCTTGATATGACATCTTATAATTTTTGGCTTTGTAGGTACTTAGAGGTTAATGTGTACTGTTAATATGTCTTTAAAATATTTACAACATGTACAAAAATTACTACTGGTGAATTACACTGCTCAGATGAACGCGCTGTGCACTGCGTGTAATGTGTAGTTCAACACAATGAAATATTGTAGAACATGAACTTAATTGTCAACTTTATACGACAGCATAACTGTATATACTATTTATTTTTCATTTAATTGCTATCAAATTTTGTGCCTCAATTGTTTTTTAAATCTTTTTATCTAACATATAATATATTCTAGCATATATATACTATATATTCAAACATATACATTATCATCTATCGTCAAATTTTTAAATTATTCTTTTTCTTTATTATTGGATTATCCTTTTTTATAAACATTAAATGTATCAATTTTTATTTCATTTGGATTTTTCTGTTAATCGATTTTTCTGTAAATAACTCCTTTTTTGTGTTATTATCATCGTGTACAGTTTATCTGTACATCTGATAATGCTTTTGAGTGTAAATGAAACTAATTATCAAAATTTTGATAAGCAAAATTTTCATGATTAATGTTTAATAATATTTCAAAACAAAATAACAAGTAATAATGTTTGTAATAATAAACGTGTAACAAGAACGTGACATGTTAAGCGAATCTCACTGAATTTATTTACATTCAGGCAGTAATAACATTTTCGTGCACAGAACAATTTAATATATGCAATAATTTATAATACATGAGTATAGAAAATGTTGCGGTTAATACATTACGATAGAGGACATTATGAGGACATATATTATAACATTCAGTAGAATTCTAAAGAAATACCTTATATTACATTTGCATTCTTATAATTAAAGGAAATTTAGAATAGAATATATCCAGATTATATTCCCGCAATGTTTTGTTCTGCTTTCAGAGTAACTATTTAAACTGTTTTCTCATCATTTCTTACTCCAAGTACCCAGCTGCGCTTTCGTTGAAACTAAAATACTTTCTAAATCTCTTTAGGGTTTCTAACTCAAAGCAAGAAAGAAAATCACCCGAAATCGAATTATTCCTTCCTGTAGAAAAGCTGATCTTCTTCCCATGTAACTGTTTAATTGTGTGATGCAATTTTTCAAATAATCAGTTCAAAAAGAATTTACTTGATTGTTAAAAGAGATATATGCCGCTAATTAACTTTTACAATTTTTTTTCAGTACTTTATTTATAGTACTATTAAAAATACCAGAAATAAAACAAAAATAGCTCATTTATTCCAGCATGCAATAATAATACATGCAATGCAACAATAATAACGAAGGAAATGAAGTAATATAGAGTTTTTGCTTAATAGTATTCGCTCGAATCGCTTTTCCGAAATTGCTTGTGCTGTAGATTCGTGCAATATATTTTAGCAAGCCATATGCTTATTTACATTATTAAAATTCTAATAATCAACTATTTTTGATTATGAAAAATTATCTTCTACTTTTATTTTGATGAAAAATACTATAATTTTTTTTTCTTTTATTAAACTGCTTTTGTTGATATGGATATGGAGTGGGGAAATTATGCGCCCCTAAAATAATTTTGGAACAGTAAATTTAATAATAATTTTATACGAGTTAACTTTCAATATTCATTGAGTACATGGACTATTAAGTGTGAAGTGAGAACGTTTTTTCTTCTTCTGTCTAATAAATTTATTATTTTTAATTTATTCATTTCATAAAAAGTTCATTTTAGCCGTATTCCCCTTTTGGGGGTAATGGCATTAAGTTGAGAATCGAACATGTGCTTTTGAGCTGAAATTTTACGAATAAAATGTCTTTTAAAAACTTCATATTTAAAAAACAAAAATATTAATAATAAAACAAGTTGATCCTTTCTGAAATCTAAAGGTTATATGGTTTCATCAAAACAAAACTATTTTAAATATTAGTAAAATATGGATTATTTAAATGCCAAAAAAGACCTTAAAATTACCTTAGTTATGATTCTAATGTTCTGATATTTAATGCATAGAGTAGAAATGTTGGAATATAAGCATAAGTTTCTCTGCATTGAAAGCATAAACCACTATCATGCTTTTTCCTCTTTCTAGGATACTAAATAATTTATAATTTCGTCTCTCTCAATACTTTTGCACGCTTTTGCGCGGTTGTACACTGAATTTGTACTTTCAAATATTACTTGTAAATTTGTAGAGTAGTTTTCGACTTCTTTGTTAAAAGCAGCGACAGGGTTTATGATTTCAGTTCGTGTTTTGTTATACGGATGGATTCCATTTAAGACACAATGCCAACCAATCTTTTTTTATTGATTTGCTGAAATCTTTTTTGTTCGATTAGCTTTAGCAAATCTATACGCCATCTTTTGGATGTCAAACTGTCCCGTTCCATAAAATGGCCTGCTTAATTTCAGAGCGTGTTCAGCGAGTTCTTTTTTTCGGAAGGGGGAGGGGGTAATTGGGTAAACTGGCTACCATCCAAAACAATTTTTCTAAAGGTTAGGTTGTTTTATTTAAGGTAGATTCAGGAAAAAAAGGTGACAAAAGATTTCTTTATTCTATTTTTCGGCTCCTGTGTACAACAGCTTCACCGCATGCTTCCAAATGAGGTTGAACTCAGTATTTTAATTAGTACATCGAGTATAATTTCAGGAATCTATTAAATGTACAAAATACTCATAAGGTAAAGGAGCTTTAGTATAGGGTAATATCTTTCAAATGTGTTTCGGTATGCGGTAAAATCGCGTACTAATTTTAGGTACCGGTTTGATAGTTTGGGTAACAGTTGCATGCTGTGTGGAAGTACTCCAAACCGAACTTATTGATCAACAATCTTCTTTTGATTAAAAATGGATAAATTCACGCAAAAAAAATGGCTTATTCTAAAGAGAAACACCGAATCGGACAATATTTATAGATAAAAATTTTTAATAATGCTTACATAAAGGATCTTAATTAAAGATGGTTACTAGTTTTGCATAAATCACATCATCTTTCATATTCTAAAAGGATATTTATGTGTTAAAAGTATTTTAAGCGTACTGAAATTAGTTACAAAATTGAAACATCATAATGGTTTTAAACTTAATGAAATATTCAATACATTTCATCACATATCAAATAATTACAGATATTTTAATCATTGATCTTTAATTTATTAATTTATTTTTATACAAATATTAAATTATAATAACAAATATTAATTTGGTAAGAGGACAACTAATGTTTATTAATAAATATGTATAGATTACAATTATTAGTTGGTTCACTAGTTTTGCATAGAACACATTATCTTTCGTATCCTAAAAGGATTTTAAGATGTAAAAAGTACTTTAATCGTACTGAAATCAGTTACAAAATTGAAATATCATAATGGTTTAAACTTAATGAAGCATTCAGTACATTTCATCGAAGCGTACCAAATAATTATAGATACATATTTTAATCATTGACCTTACGTGCTTACTACGTACATGACCTTACTTTGTATTAAAATTATTAATTTATTTTTAATACAAATATTAGATAATAATATTCTTTAATTTGTTACGAGGACGACTAATTTTTATTAATAAATATGTATAGATTTTAATCATTGGTTGATTAAAGATGTTCACTAGTTTCGCATAGATCACAATAAATTATAACACAATATTTTAATAATATTGTATTAATACAACACAATACTTTACATTAATACTTTACAATTAATACAGCCCAATACTTTACATAGATTTTTCATATTATAAAAGAATTTTAATATGTTAAAAGTGGTTTAACAATACTGAAATTAGTTAAAAAATTGAAATATCGTAATGGTTTTAAATCGAATGAAGTTCAATACATTTCATCAAAACGTACCAAATAATTATAAATATTTTAATCATTAATATTACTCATAACTAAGCAATAATTATTAATTTATTAATTTAATTTTTATACAATTATTAAATTATAATACTTATTAAATTTGGTACGTGGACGACTACTGCTTATTAATAAATATGTATAGATTTAAATTATTGGTTGGCTCATAGATTTTAATCATTGGTTGGTGCATAGATCACATTATCTTTCATATTCTCAAAGTATTTTAATATGTTAAAAGTACTTTAACCGTACTGAAATTAGTTACAAAATTGAAATATCATAATGGTTTTAAATTTAATGAAGCATTCAATACATTTCATGGAAGCGTACCGAATAATTATAGATATTTTAATCATCGATATTACACATAACTAAACAAATGCTTATTAACTTACATTCCAAGATATATAAACTGTTATGCTAGCATCTAAATTTCCTTCGACAACGAAATGAAGCATTAAGATCTCATTTCAGCTATTTCCTCACTCTCTGATGGTTTCTCCCCACTTTCCAGAGAGAGAAATAGATTCACGAATCACGATAATTCATTAAATAGCGTTCCGGTCAATCGAGAATTTATTTTAATTATTCTGACAATAATTATTGCTGTCCAGTAAGCCCAACTCCCCTGGTAATTCATCAATTTTTAATACAAAGTGCTTGGTGATCGGAACATGAGTGAGTTTAGAAGATCTTCTGAGACCACGGATATTAAATAACCCGAAAATCCTCGTAAGCGATTTAAAGTAACAGAGAATGGTTAACTAATGGAAAACTTGCATTTTGTATCATAAGGACTTTCACGTACTGAATTTCCGGAATGAATGCATAGCGTGATTTAAATTAGTATTATAATTAATATATTTGGGCCTTTGATTTAGATTCCCCATGGAATCCTTTTATTATTAATTATTGTTGTTTAAGTTCTCCAGCATTAATTTACAATCTACCATGATTTCGGAATCCAACCAATGTTTGATTTATCAAATTCTCAAGGTAAACTGACATATATGAGAGCATTTTTAATAAGAATGTAAAATGTGTTTTTAAAAAAATTATTCACTGAAAAAACCTTCAAAAATAAAAATAAAAAATCATATTTCATCATATATTGTAAAGTATATCTACTTACATACATATGTACATACATCAATACCAACATACATACATACCTACTACCCCTGCTAGGTGATCAATTGGCTAGAGCTCTGGGCTTTGGTACCACAGATTTCAGGTTCGAATCTCGACGGTGGCATAGATGTTTGTTAGTGGTTTGGAATCCATGTGAAAGTGTAGTCCCCGGTATAATTAGCTTAAAGTGTAATTGTCCGTAGAACGACAAACCAAGCTTAACTTCCGCTAACAACAACATAACGGCTGGAGCACGAATCGAGCAAAATATGGAAATGATATGTTAAATCTTTTCATTCGTGTTTCCTGATTATTCACCTATGTATATATAACCAATTATTTTTAGATCTAATTATCTAATTTTCTGGATCGCTGAATTCTTGTCAATATAAAATGAACAAATCAGAATTCATTGTCAGTAGGTATCATCCTACTGTATATGTTTTCGTTACTTTCATATGTAAAATAAATGTGGGATAGTTACGCTGAAGAAACCTCCAGGTCTACATTATCCCTAAAAGACACAATATTGAGGATTTGAAGTGTTGCCCATCAGAAAATTGTCAATCAGATTAGTAGATTTCATCGATTTAATGCTAACTGGAAATTATCTTGAGTAGAGCGAAGAAAGTGACATGTACAGAAGTATGAAATGTACATGTACAGTTATGTTTTGAAATCATTCAGTTTTCGGTACCAATCAAGATTTGACGCGTTTGAGACCCGAAACATCGTTCAAAATTGAATTTTGAAATTCCAACATCATCAGTAAGGTTTCTAATTGTAAATCGACGATTTGCAAGCACCAAATCTTTATTTTTTTTAACATGTTCTTCATCGGCTGAGATTGATGGTTGGACAGAGGGCTCTTCGTCTTCAACGCGTTCTCTGCCTTCTTTGAACTGTTTATACCACTTGTAAATATTTTTTTCCGTTATAGGAATGCTCACCAAATGCTTTCTGCGACATTCTATACGTTTCCGCAAACAAAATTTAATGCAAGTTCAGACATTTCAAAAATCGCCGGAATCAGTTTTAGCGTCTCACAAAACCAAGCGTAAATCAAACACTAATGAATATTTTGATGTCAAATTTCACACAGATCTCAAGGACAGTGCCAGCCACCTAAAAAAAAAAAAGTTGAAATTCCATAAGCCCCGGGAATTTTAAGTTGAAAATTGGTCTTACTTTTTGGACACAGTAATATTCTTCTCGAACTACAACCATAAAGTGTAATAAAAGAGGGGATATGGAAGACAAAATTGGCGCCCAGGTACCGGGTTCTGTAAACTTCGTTTCCTCCCTTCATTTCGTGTGACGTACGAGGCGCACGATTTATCTTGGAACAAATCAGAACGCGCCTGAGACATTTTATGCTCTCTATAGCATATTCAATCACACTCATAGTATCCCTTTCAGTAGTAAACATGGGTCTTGCGAAACGTAGCAAACACAGTGCTGTTTCAAAATCAAAATGATTCAATTTTCAAAGGAAAATGGAAATCGTGCTGCAGCAAGGATTTTTGGTGTTAGCGAAAGCTCCATACGTGAGTGGAAAAAAATGTTTGTTGTTGTTGTTGTTTCTTATCCCACTTGGCTGGAAAAAAAAGGTAGAAAAGACAATAGGAGACCGGGACCTACGGCATTCCGAACCATTACAAACATCCATGGCACCGCCGGGATTCGCCAAGGAATAAATGTGCCATTCAGGTCCCAAATTTGCCAACGGCACGCAGTGTTCCCAGGTGGTCACCCACCCAGGGAAGAAAAAAAAAAAAAAAAAAAAAAAAAAAAAAATGAAAAGACAATCACTAGTATGCCAAGGAATAAATGTGTTTTGCGTAAGACAGTATGCGAACTGGAGTCCTAGAAAATCACCAGAATGTATTATTTGTAACTAGAAACAGTGTACATTTATTTGCCTTAAAGTGGGCAAAAAAGAATGCAAATGAAAGGGAAAATTTTAAAGCAGTTTTGAGGTGGTATAGAGCTGATTTATGGCACGGAATAATTTAGTTCTGCGAGAAAGTTTCACAAATGCCTTCTAGAAGTTTGGACAACAAATTGATAAGTTTCCAAAATTATGTCATTGACCTACGAAAACGAGAAAAGGCCTAGTTCTAATTTAAAGGTCATTAGTTCAGTCTTTAGATGCATGCGTCAATAAATTGACAGTGAAATATTTGGATGTTAAAAGATGAACAAGTAATATAAAAAAAATAAGTTAGTTTCTACTTTTTTTTCGCTATATTGCAGAAATTTCCTTTACAAATAAAGTTGAAATTTTCCTCCTACATCTGGCGCAATCTATTATTAGATACATGCAACTTAAATCTAAAAAACTAAAATTAATTAATTAAATTTAATTAATGAATTAGTATTTGAAAAAACTGTATTAACATCAAGTGCCATCCACTGCAAGTTCAAAAAAATGTATTTTAACTTAAGTGGATGAATAAAAAGTATTTTATTAACGATTGAAAATTTTAACAAGATATATATAGGGAGAATGTGAACTAATAGTAGGAATTGAAAAAAAAACATTTAAAAAAGGTGAACCAAATGCGTTATGCCAGTCTGGAAATAGTGTATGATTGGATAATGAAAGCATGAAATGAAATTAAACGTGATATAATGCAAAAGTCATTTAAAAAATGTAGTATGCCAAACAATCTAGATTGAACGGAAGATGATTATTTATTTATTCTGTTTAATCTTCACCAGTGATGGTGAAGATTAAACAGAATTCGATGATGTGATTGAAAATATAATTTAAGACGAATATGACGAAATTTTCATGTTATCCAATAATGATTGTTTATACGGTATGTCATTTCTTTTAAATAAACAATATTAAGATATATGTAGAAATCTAATTTTTTATACTCATCTATTTTTTTAAGCTATCATTTTTATATCCTGCGTATAATGCGAAAGTAAATTTTGATCTTATTTTTTGCATTAAAATGCGAGTTATACGCCCGAATATACGGTAAGTAGTTTTCTGTAATTGTAATTGGTCAAATCGCTTTCATCACGACTATAACGTTGATAATATGAATAGATTGTGGTTGACTGCTTTTTCGTAAATCATAAAAATATAATGTTTTTCTGCGGGTATTATTTTTAT